>JAPYZL010084311.1:0-14285 GCA_030522825.1 Platygaster orseoliae
AGTAACAGAAAATTCAGGATCTTAGCGAGCGTGTAAAAACCATTCAATAAAAGTTGTAGCTTGTATACTTGCACTAGTTTTTACTTTTGATGTACCAAAAACACTATGTAAAAAAAAAATGAAAATTCGGAAAAATTTTCAGAAAAAAATTTTGTCACTCAAAAGTCCCCCTTTTTCGGAGAACTACCCATATATTATTTAGTATATTCACAGTAAAATTGTTTCTGAATATATTATTTAGTATATTTACAGTAAAATTTTTTCTAAATATATTATAATAATTTAAACATATAATATGAGGTTTAGAAGAAACTCATTTATTTGTCAAAATACGGAACTTTTTCCGGCCAATGAACACACAAAAAGTATAAACAGCAGCTCAATATTTTAGTATAATTACCTGCTTTCTTCAAGATCTTCCAGCTGTTGCACGAGTCTCTCCAATTGGTCTTCCAAGTTTTTTCGTAATTTTTCAGTTTCTAGTTTCCCGTGGGAGCCCATGGTACAAACATACAAACGTCAAAACCGATGTTGTTTATTTACCTAAACAAGTGTGAAGTAAGTTGCTAAAGGGATTGGTGGAGGGAGGGAGAGGAGAAAAAAAATTACAACAAAACCTGAAAACAAATACACAATCACCACATTTCATAATCATAATAAATTTCTACATCGCCTATCAAAAATTATCTCTCTTATTCGCGCAAAGAGGAAAAAAAATTAGCATAAAAAGAATAATCCTGAACTTGGCAACAACTGGTCAAAAAAGCGCGCGAAAAATTATGTAAAAAGGGCGTTGAAGAAAAGAAAAGGACCATAAACAGCGTCCAACATATCGCATGAGAGCGAGAGTGACAGCAAGAAAGGAACCCCGCCCTCGTCACCAACGCGCATGCGCCGTAAAAGGATTAAAATTTCCCCGGATTCTGCGCAGTCGCAGCCAGCCATCTCTCTCATTATCGCTTTTTCTCTCACTTACTCGCAAGTCCCGAAAGATTTCGCGTGTCGTGATTAAAGGCTTTAAAGTCGAAAACAGTTGAAAAACGAAAACACGATTGTAACGATAACAAAAATACCGCATAAACGGCGAATAAACGAGAGTGAGTAGCGAAGGTAATCGCTGGCTCCGCGGAAGTCGCGAAAACACGAGTAATCGCTGCTGCTGCGATTGGCGGCGGCGGCGGCGGCGTGGTCGTGCGGACATCGCGAAATCGCGTAATCGCCGGAAATTTACCCAGCCGCGTGCATGTGTGCGTGAATGTTAGCCCGTTCTTTGAGCCACGTAAAGCTCCAGTAGAAGGAATAATAGAGATAAAGCGATACGGCACGTGTGGGGTGTGTGCGGGAAGAGAGATAGATAAAAAGAAGAGAGAAAAGGAAGAAGAATTGGAGGAGGAGGGAAGGAAGTGGGCCCTGGAATGAGAATCCTGGAATGCCGAGGAGAAAAGAAGACGACACCGCCGTGTGGGTCGGGCCCGTGGAGTTGCTGCAATCTTGGTCGTTAGTGGTTCGCGGAGGTGTGAACAAGGTCGTCGTCCTTGGCTTGGTCCCGCGTGAGCTCCAAGGAGACGCCGCCGCGCCCTCACGGTCAGCTGGAGCAGCACGCCGCGGCCGCGTGCCGCAGGAGCTTTCGTCATCATGAGTATCCCCAATAAAGGGAAAGCGGCTCACCACCTGCCACCCCCCAACTCCGCACCTCATCACCAACACCTCCAGCAACAGCAGCAACCACACGTGGGCATCAACCGCTCAGGGGGGCCACCGCCCCCCCATGGACATGCCCATGGCCACGGACACATGTACCACAGCCATGGACATGCACAACCTCCCTACAACCCCAACAACCCTGCCATGACTCTAAACTTCATTCAAGCCGGTATGTATAGACCTAAACATAACACAGGGGCGTAGGGAGGAAAACAGTTTTACAGGGTTCTGAATAAGGACGGTGGTGATTGTGCAGAAATTTAAGAACTGGGTAATGGTGCACATTTTTTTTGAATTTATGACTGTTATTCTTAATTACGCAAATTAAAACATATAAATTTTCATGTATGCACTGAAAAGTCGGTACTGTCATGAGCACGATACTCTTTGACAATACACTGTATTGTGACGAGAAGAATATGTTTTGTTACCCGAAGAATACGTATACTTACAGTAGCGAAATATTTGGATTCTCATGACAAGCTTATAATATCGTTCATAGCACGATATTATCGTTATGATGACGATACACATTCTCAGTGTGTTATATAATTATGCACAACCGCAACAACCCTGCGATGACTCTAAACTTCATTCAAGCCGGTATGTATAGACCTCAACATAACATAGGGGCGTAGGGAGGAAAACAGTTTTGCAGGGGTTCTGAACAAGGATGGTGGTGATTATGCACAATTTTAAGAATAAATTAGGAGGTTGTGCAAATTTGTTATGAATTTATGACTGTTATTCTTAATTTACCAAATTAAAACATAAATTTTCATGTATATTATATAATTATGCACAATCCTAACAACCCTGACATGACTATAAACTTCATTCAAGCCGGTATGTATAGATCTAAACATAACACAGGGGGCGTAGGGCGGAAAACAGTTTTGCAGGGGTTTTAAATATGGATGGTGGAGATTGTGCAGAAATTTATTAAGAACTTGTTGGTCGTGCAAATTTTCTATGAATTTATGACTATTTTTCTGAATTTAGCAAATTGAAGCATAAAAGTTTTCATGTATATTACATAATTATGCACAATCTTCCTGTAATTCCAAAAACCCTATCATGACTCTGAGATGCACTAGGATTTGTCACAAAATTTTTCGTCACGTCATGGTCATATGACCGGTCATGTGACAGTCATATCTTTTTTCCTAGTATTCTATGTATTATAACCTGTCACAATTTTTTTGCATGTCATAATTACTGTCGTAATTTATAATTGTTATAATTATGTACTTAACACTTTAATGTCACATTAAATAAAAGTAATATAGGTATGTTTTATTTTCAAGTTTAAGTTATATGAAATTTATCAATTATAAATTGAAGAAGTTTGATAGTGGAATATGCATAAAAGTTTTATTGAAAATATTTTGATCTTTATCTTGAATATATAAATATAAACATTTTTTTATGAAATATGAGATACTCGACTGGAAGAACTTTATAAAATATGTAATATAACACTTTTTCTATCATTGACTTTGAAGTTTATTGCAAAATTAATATTATACAAGTATTTTTTCTACGTAAATTTAAAAATAACTCAAAATTGTGATAAATTCTTGGAACTTTGAATTGCAACAGCAATTTGTGTGCCAAAAGTTGCGTCGAGTTTGGTCGGGTATACCAGTGTACCGGAATTCAGGTGGGAAATTTGAAAAAAATATGTATTTTTGCCTCTGTATCTCTATATAGATGTGTTATTATCGTCTAGAAAAATTTCTTCATATGACCGATAATAAGGGTCATAAAAAAGTTGCGTCATGTGACCGTCACATGACCAGTCATATGACAACCCAACATCTCTACTCTAAACTTCATGGGATGGTGTTGATTGTGCACAAATTTATGAAGAACTACACAGAGAAAAAAAGATTCAATTCCTTTAACTGCATTTTTTCAATTAGAAGATGAGAAAGTTGACCTTACAGAAATTTTCGTTTGCTCCAACTGAAAAATTCTGTTAGCGCTAGAGCTGCTACTGAAAAATTCAACTATCCTAACTGAAAAAAAAGTTAGAAATGGCCCAACTGAATTTTTTAGTTATGATGGTATCATAGCTGAAAAATTCAGTTGTGAGTACTGAAAATTCAGTTGTGGGAACCGTAAATTCCCGTTGTCATAATTAAAATTTAAAATGGCCTCAACAGAAACTTCATTTATAGAGCAGCACCAACTTTTTTTTCAGTTGAAGCGACTGAAAATTCGATCAGTATGACTAAAAATTCAATCAGCACAACTGAAATTTTCGATTATGCCTATTTCAACTAAAATTCAGTTGGAACAAATGAAACTGAAACTTTTTTTTCTCAGTGTAGATGATCGTGCAAATTTTGTATGAATTTATGACTATTATTCTGAACTTACCAAATTGAAGCATAAAAGTTTTCATGTATATTATATAATTATGCACAATCTCCCTGTAACCCCAACAACCCTATCATGACTCTAAACTTCATTCAAGCTGATATGTATATGTGCAATTCTTTTGTTGGTATGTTATACATGCAGGTCTATTTGTTTTAATAACTATTATTGTTTCTGTAGTTAAGTTTTGAACTTCAAGACATTTATAACAAAATCAAAAAGATCTTCTAATAAATGATAGCAAGTTTGGTAAAAATTGTTCATACAGCTGACAAATCCGATTTTCATCCGCATTGGTATGTTACATGTTATGGAACTCGTTTCAGACCAAGCTACAAATTGTGCTAAACTCTGCTCCTCTGATGTGTCTATTTTGTTGTATTATTATTATTATTATTATTATTATTATTATTATTATTATTATTATTATTATTTTTTGCAAAGGTTCACCTCATTATTTATAGATAACATTGCCCCTGGTGAATAATAACAAGAAAAGTTTTGAGTGTTTTTCTAGATGTTTGTATGTTACACGATATGTTGGTATGTTACACATGTGATTTTCGATGCCTGAAAATGAGATGAAAATATTTTGTAGACTTCTCATTAAAAAAAAAAAAACATTATTATTTGAAGGTTGAAACAAATTTATTTGCAAATACAACACTGGTACATTGCAGCAATATTATACGAGTTTCTGCAATATTACATGTTGGCTGGGTAACACAGGGGTGTAGGCAAAAAAACATTTCAACAGGGATTTACTCGAATAATAGGGCTAATATTGATTTTTTGCTCAAATTTATTGAGCAATGGATGATTGTGCACATTTTTTTAAAATTTATGATTTTAATTCTGAATTGAACAAAAAAGTATGTCGTTAAAGTTCCTAATTTTTCAAATATATGTGACTTGTAATCAGGAAATAGGGTTTGAGAGGAAAAGCTGTAAAGCTTATTTTACCTTTACTCAATGGGTAAATGTACACCTTACGGTTTTTCCCCTCAAACCCTATTTTCTGATTTTAAGTCACATATGTATTTATAAAATAGTTTGCATATCCTCCTGTGTACAAATTTTTATAAACATAAAATCATTCAGTGAAAAATAAGTAAAATTCTCAATAAATTTCAGCATAATCTATACTATTCCATAAAATATATTTTCTTCAAAGTTTTATAATTTTTCATATTGAACGATCTGGTTTCAAGGGTATGAATTTTTTAAAATCTTTGATATACACTGTGCGATGTAATTCAACTTTAGAAATTCAGAGTATTTCTTCTAATCATAAATCAATCGTTTATGATCTCAAAAACATTGCTACCAAAGTCAGCTCTTGTTTGCAAGTTACTGTATTTTCATTGTAATTTAATCGAATATAATTTTATTGTATTTGTAATTTGTGAGTTGCTTATTTTCTATGATAATAGTTTTATTTTCATGGTTAAAAAATGATAATACACTTTTTTGATGTCAATAAAACAATTCCATAATGTCATGCCAACATGATGTAAACTGTTTCCACGATGCTTACATAAAATCTATATAAACATGTCTGTCTGCAAAGGCATGTTTTGAGTATATAATGATATTTTAATGATTTTCAGGCTACTATTATTGTTATTTTCGAGTTTGTGATGCTGAGAAATCTAATTTTTGTTTTTATTTCAATATTCAATGTCTCAACTTTTCAATTTGGTAGAGTAAAAAATTTAATTTTCATACTTTCATCATTGAAACTTTTTTACTTTATTCTAGAAATGTGTGGTTTCAAGTGATTAAAATTTCTAAGCTGAAATTTACCTTTTTTCTAAGCTTGTAATTTTATATTTTTTACATCTATAATTCTTAAAATTTACAATTACAAGTTTCTAAGTTTCTTCATCTATTTTATAAAAAGTAACTGAGTATTTTACAGAAAGGAGTACAAAAACAGTTAAGTTTACACAGTTTTTTTTAGAGTTAATTTTTTAGAGTTAATTTTCATTCATTGAGAATTTCAATTCGAAATTTGTTCATTCTGGAAACTACATTTAAATTTCAAGTTTTTTTTTTTTTTAATTTTGGGAGGGGTTCAATCTCTAAAATCTTACTCTGTCTATGCCTCTGACATAACATAACAAGTGTGTACATTCATGTTCAGTAGCTTCAAGGCAAGTTTTCTTGTCTTGAAAATTGATGTATTTTGTTTGCCATATGTAATTATTTTTGGTATTCGATCTTAAAAAATTGCCTACTATAAGAAATTTTTTATTTTTGAATTTGTGGGAAATTGGTAACCCCGAAATCGAAGTTTCTCATTTCTGATTGTTGTAATGCAACTGTTTTTAGATACTGATATTTTTCCAATGCCTGTGGCAACAACCTGGTTGGTATTGCATAACCTGAAATCTAATATGATTCCGTACTAATCATTAAGGTGTCTATTTATTCCAGCTGATATGGAGATGTTATTTAATAACGTATTAAAAATTATATGTATAATTTTTAAAATTTTTATATTTATTTTTTTAATTGATAATTTCTTTTGATTGTATTTTTATACAATATTTTTATATTTTATACTATTTTGTAATTATATTTTTTTATTGTTATATACTATTATATATAATATGTATGTATAAAAGTTATAATAATAAGGTATTGAAAATTGAGCCCAGTTTTAACTGAGTAAGCAAGCAAGGCAAGTTTTGTTGCCTCAAAAACTTATTTTTTTGCCCTTTGTGATTCAACAGGTATTTATGTAATGGAATGTCAAAGAATGTCAAAGAATCCTCTAATATAAAAAATAAAAAACTCTGAATTAGTGGAAATTAAAAAATCCAAGTTCCATAAGTTTATAAAAATCTATGCAATTTTCGAAATTATATCAACAAACATTTTGTAGTTTCCCACTTATATTTTTGATCAAAATTTCTACCAAATTATTAACATAAATTGTGTCTATTCTGAATTTGAAACAGAAATTCCTCAGATGTGTTCATTTCAAGTTGAAAAAAACTATAATAAAATTTGCCAAACTTAAAATTTCCACATCTGGCACACTTCATTCATTAAGTTATTTAATTTATTTTAAAATAAATGACTATAAATGAGACATGAAAGATGTGAAAAACGAGAACTGGAAACCTAACATATGGAGCCTTTTCGTGCCTTAATCGTATACACTTTGAATAAATTGATCCCCTGATAACACTTATTTATTGTAACAGCTGGCACACGAGTAATTAAATGGGAGGAAAAATTTACTAGTGAGAAATAAGATAAATGTGTGAAAAACTCGAAAATTGAGTACACATAAACTATTAATGGCTCGTAACATTTTTGAATGGCGCGAGTAGCCGACCGCGCACTTTCTACAAGGAAGTGTGGAAGAAAAACCAGCTCGTTTTCGTTCCAACGACCACGGAGCGTGCAATCGTTAAAAATTAATGCAATTATAATTTTACTAATGTGAATGTTTTGCACTTTATCAGCTAATTATTTTTGCTCGTATAAATATTGAAATGAAACGGATTGCACATAAATTTAAAAATAATGGACAATTCGATGAGTTTCGAAACGAGTTTCATAAGCTTGAAGGTTCCGATGATAAGAGATAATAGCTTGAACAGCCTGAGCGTGTAGATAAGGATATTTCAGATTTTATGAAATTCCAGTATGAAGACGAGTTTTTTTTTATCTGGCTTTTTCTTGTTTTTTTACGTGAATTTATGAAAATTTATGTAATTAAATAGGATTTTGCAGGGAATTTCAAGAGCTCAATGATTCGAAATTTTTTTTTTTTAATACATTATATTCCAAGAATTTTTTTTACAGCTGTTTCTTAGTTCTGTAGTAACCTGTATTAAAATGATCAATTAGATTGGAATGTTTCATTGCAATCACAAATTTTGGAATTCAATATAAGAAAATTTAAACAATGTCTTTGAAAAAGTTTGAAATTTCTCATGAACATGAGACAACTGTAGAAAATACTTCAACCAATTTTGTAAATGTATACAAATTTTCTGGATATGCCAGAAATTATTTTTATAAAAATTTTATAATGTGGAAAATTGTAATTTAGTCACAAAAATGATAAATAAATATAAAGTAAATTTTAAAAGTTTAGTAGTTTAGTGATTCAGATAAAAAAATAAGATGATGTATTTACAATTTTTATTCTCAAAATATTATATGCAAGTTTTAATAATATATACAAGTTTTAACATTTCGAACCTCGTAGTTAATTGTTTGATGTAAGCTCTAAAATATAGAATTTAAAGTTTTACCTGAAATTTATTTTCAGAATAATTCCATAATTTTTTAACAATTTTTCAAAGTTTTATGGCTATAAAGTTTACAACTTTGAAAAATCACACAAGAATTTTTTCTGAGATTAACCATCAATGATTTAAAACCTCAAAATAGTGAATTCAGCCAAGTCCCTTAAAATCGTCGACGAAAAAATTCGTCGTTTTAAAAAAGGTCGAACTTTCAAGAGTTTTGTAATAAAAATTTTTCTTATAAAATTTTATTTCCTGTAGAAATGTTTATAAAATATTATTTTCATAAAAATTCCAGTTTATAAGAAATGTAGGAGGTTTAAATATTTTCTTGGAAAAAAATTCGAAATTTCTTCTAAAAATGTTACTGGTTTTTATAAAAAAAATTTTTCTTATTGGAATTTTTTATGGTCGAGCTTGTAAGTAATTTTTAATTATTATTAGAATTCTGCCATATTTTATAAGAATCAAAATCACTAGTGTATAAACATGTTAAGAAAATTCCTCGTTAGGGGTTTCGTCGAATTCGTCTTTTCAAGGTTTTCAAAGTATTTTTTGTAAATCTCAACAAAAAAAAATTTTCATGCGATTTGTCAACGTTGTAAACTTTATGAATATAAAAGTTTTTATTAACAGACTGAAAAACAAAAGCGTAAGAAATTCATATTCGTTTTAAAGTAATGTGTAATAATCATTTCCAAAATAAGTTTGAAAAAATCTAAAGTCTAGGCAATTCATTCTTTATTTCTTCAGATCCACTTTCGAAAAAAATTCAGACTCTCTGACGAATAAATGAAGCCATAATCCAACAGGCAATAAATTTTAAATTCAATGAATTTTAGAAATGAACGATGACTTTTCTGACTTGTCTGAAATTATCCTCATTTTGAAAATATATAAAAAAATTTTTTTTACTATATTATCCGAAAAACTTGCAACAAGAAGTCCGAAAATTTCGACAGTATTTAATCACCAAAAACTTTAATTTCGACTTAACTTGAATAATCGAAATTTTTACTTTTCAATATAAAATGCTTGAAATCACATGGTTACACGGAAAAAACAATATGGTTGTCACAACCTCATAAATAGTAACATTTGCCATAACTATTCTTATGGTTTAGACAACTAAACTTGTGGTTGATGCAACTACATTAAAAGTTACTTTTATTGTTGTTGCACTAACCACAAATGAGGTTGTCTACACCATGAAAATAGTTGGGGTAAATGTTACTATTTATGAGATTGTGACAACCATATTGTTTTTTCCGTGTAAGACGAAATCTTGTGACAAGCGAGTCAGAATCTAGTGGCGGAGAATCTTTTGTGGTTCATCATGTCACGATAACTGCGGAGCGTAATTTAATGATCGCTCGCGGCAATAGTTGGTAAAAGTTGTGACGTGATAAATAGACACAAAGTAGGTGAGGAAGGAAGGAAGAAAATACGGCAATCGCCTCGTGCGCATTCCAGGCAAGGACGCGCAATGGCAATAGCGTAATAGCGCAATAGTAAATTGGCTCATAAGCAAGCGAGAGAAACAAAGGAGGGCATTCTAGATCCGGGCAAACTTTTACTCGCGTAACATACTCGCGCTGCAAATAAGAGTGAGAGAGACATTGTCCATTTCTTTTCTCCTCCGTCACTCTCGACCAGTTAACTAAGAAAATGAACGGTCTGTTTCAAGTCATTTTCAACAAGAACCATGTTATGTAGCTCCGCGAGTCGGCGACTCGAGATCGGAAATTACTAAAGTTATGATCGATTAATTGAAGGCATGTTTCGAATTAGTTAATTTCTGAACAAAAAATATGTTCACAACGTTGAAAAATCACACCAGAATTTTTTTTCTGAGATTTACCATCAATGATTTCAAACTATAAATATTGTTGATAAAAAATTTATTAAATCATCGCCAATGAAATTCGTCTTTTTGAAAAAAGGTCAAGTTTTTAAGATTCCTGTAATAAAAACTTTTCTTATAAAATTTTTACTCAACATTTTGTTTATAAAAATTACAGTTCATAAGAAATTTACGAGGCTTAAATACTTATAAAAATTTGAAATTTCTTATAAAAGTGTTACTGGTTTTTATGAAAAATATTTTTCTTATAAGGTTTTTATATGGTCACTTTATAAGAAAATTTTTTCTTATTAGAATTTTTTAAAGTCGACCTAACAAGAAATAGAATTCTTGCCAGAAATTTCTGATTCTTATAAAAATGAAAATGACTAAAGTATAAACATTTAAAAAAAATTCCTTATTGTTAAAGTATTTTCATGAGAGTATTTACGAGTTATATGTGTATGTATACTTTTTGAATAAAATTCTGATATTACCTGCAACGCCTTGTTATTATTTTTGAAACGTTACAAAAAATCCGGTCGAATTTACAGTCATATTGTTCTGAAAGTTTTTCACTTGCAAAATTTCAAGTTCTCGTTAGTGAGAAGTTTTAAAAAAGGTTGTTTCAACTTTTTTGCATTTAAAAAATTTAATTTTTCAATTATTTAATTCCTGAAGTGTTCATTTTCTCGACTGAAAAAATTTAGAATTTTTATTCTGAAGCGTGATTTTAGTTTTCAATGTCAATAATGGTAAAAAAAATATAATCTGTTGGATTAAATATTTTTTGAATTCAAACCTCGAAACTTTTCGTTTCTAGTCACGAAATCTTTAAAATGAACATTTTTACAAGTTTTTTGTACTTTGGAATTTTTAAAAATTTTAATATTTTGACATAGGCTTTAGACTTGTTTTTATTTTTCAAATTAGATGTTCTACCGTTGTTTTTTGTGTCTAGTTTACAATCATATTGTTCTGAAAATTTTTGATCTCGAAAAATTTCGGCTTCTATTGAGAATTATTGAAAAAGGTTGTTTTCAATTTTTTTGCGATTTATCATTTTTCATTTAAAAAATTTTATTTTTCAATTATCGAATTCCTTAAGTGTTCTTTTTTTTGGATTGCAAAAAATTTGAATTCGTTGGATTAAAAATTTTTGAAATTCAAACTTCGAAACTTCTCGTTTCTGGTCACGAAATCTTTAGAATGAACACTTATACAAGTTTTTCATATTTTTGAATTTTTATAATTTTTTAATATTTTTATCGATATATTATGCTGATTATTAATTAATTTTAATTATTATTAATTTATTTATTATTTTATTATTAATATATTAATATTAATTTTTTAACTTTCGACTAACTTCATTATTTTATAGAAATTCATAGTAAATTATTTTGCTAGTTTCCAATTTGTAAAAGGGATGTTTGAAATTCACTGTAAACCTGGATGTTTTGATTAAAGTTTATAAAAAATTTCATTTAGAAATATTCATTAACATATTTTGAAGACAATCAGTTAAATCCTAAAAAATTACATAATTAGTCTTTTGAAATTTAGTTAATAACTTTTTAAAGTTGCAGTCTGAATGTACTTTTTGATTCCCTAGTAAAATATTTATATTCTACTATATTTCTAATTTTTTCCTTAGGGAAAAATAAAATCACTGATTAAAAATTATTCTGGAGGTTCCTATTCTAAAAATAAATAATTGGATTTTTTTTTGAATTTTAATGTGTAACTTCAATTTCACCTTACATTAAGACTTATTTTATTTTAAACCAAATATTTATTAATGTGAATTTCTTAGAGAGGGGTGGGGGGGGGTGAGAGGGTGGATTTTCCATCTTCTCTCGAGTATTCAGTCTTGTTTGTAGTGTTCTTGTATTTGCAAAAATTATCAGATCAAAGAAAATCAGCTCTTTGGGGGAAAAGAGAGGGTTCGAGGATTTCGTTAGGGTGATGTTAGGGTTCGTTGACCCAGCAAGAAGGAAGGCCGGTTAATATCGATTTTCCCTTATAGTCCTGCTTGTTACGAACTACGGCTTTGCGCCTATGCCCTATACCACTCGCAGACGTTCACCATGGTTATCATTCTTTTTTTTTTATTCCTCACAAATTCTTTTTATTGACAATTCACACAATTCCCACAACATATTTGAAGTTAATATCAACTAATGTGTAAAGCCTGTTATATCGTCGTAATTACATGGTTTATAACTGGTAAAACTTGCATGGATTCACAAGTTTCAAGAAGTAAAATATACAGATCAATTTTAATTTGTATCCTTATTAACAGTCTTATGAATACTTCACTGAATCTTTTACGTGACTGAGTTGAATATTTTACTTTGTGTGGCTAGGGAAAACATGGAAATTTAAATAATTTATGAATCACGTAGTTACGACGATGTAATAGGACCGAAACTGGGTTAAAACATTCGTCGTAATACTTTCATAAAATAAAAGAATTTTACTGGATAAGTACTTTTTGTTATCGATTATATCAAGATGTATTCGTTTAAAAACCTTGAAGTTTCTAAGGTTTGTTTTAATGTTTCAAGACTTACTCAAACTTGACAATATGAAATATCAATTAAGAGTAGAAATAACTATAACTCCAACAACTTCAAAAATGCAACTTTTCTCTCTTAGTTTGAAGTAATAAAGTTTTTATTAATTCAATTAGTTGGTGAGTGATTCACCATCGAATTAGTGGAATTCCACAAGTTAGCTAAAGAAATAGTCAAATTCTACTACATGAATTAGTGATTTATAAGTTTACTTTTTAATTAGTGAAATTTTTGAAACGACTAAATTGGTGAATTTATTACTAATGTGATTAATGACCTTTTTACTAACCAGATTACTAGTTTCAAATTCTACTATTCAATTAGTAGAGTAGTTGTACTTTGAAATGTAAATTCATATATGAAGAGGCCTCCAATCATCATATATGACCTTTAAAGTCATAATGTTATCATAACAAATTTTGAAAACCATATATGGCAAACATATAAGAAATTTTGAAATTCTTCTATGATTTTTCGAAATAATTTACAATTCAAGATTACAAGGGAAGTTTGGCCATGAAAATCGATTAAGCTCTGTAGCGTGTATTTTTACACTGTAATTTCACGGTTATGTAAGCGTAGTAAAACTGGTCATCAAACCGCCTCAAATCTCTACACGTATGGGTAGTGAGTCCCAATCTGCGTTATCGAACAGGAAAAAAAAGCGCGTAACTGTATCGATTGGCGTAGCAGGAAGAGTAGTGGCCTCGCGAGGAAGAAAGAGAGAGGTTGCGGCGAGAACAGCACCGGTGTGGTAAATCTGGGTTATGTAACATGTAGTACCAAGGAAGAGTGGGGGGCAAGAACGAGTTCGAGTACACCGATGAAGTAGCAGGTGTAGTGCACGGGAGGGGAAAGAGAGAGTAAAGGAAGAGTGAAGAATGAGGATCCCTCTTTAGCCCTCTAAACTCGGGTCTAGAAGACCGACGCCCCGCATCTTTGCTCTTCTACCTCGTCCTTGCTCAATCCCGGATTTACCACTTATGCCGACCATAGACAATAGCGTACTTTCTCGTTCTTTCAAAACACAGTGGGGAAATCACCATAATTTTCGTACACGAATTTCGAATTTTCTAAGTTTTAATTTATTATGGTGGAAATGAAAAATCAATTTTTGTTCGTTTTCGTTTATTTCAGAAACGTTTGAAACTTCAAACACATTTTTTGGTTACAGCAACCATTCATTTAGTAAAATATGGGCCCACTAAAGATTTGGGCAGTACAACCAAAATTTTAGGTATGATAACCAAATAATTGATTATTGCAACCTAAGTATCAGCAATAAAAATTGAGCATTAGGTTCTATAACAGAAGTTTTGGTTGTCATAAGCAAAGTTTTGGTTGTAGTACCCAAAACTTTGGTGGTTCCATATTTTACTAAATCAATGGTTGCTGTAACCAAATAATTTTTCTCCGTGTATAATAATGGAATCCATTTTTATATATATATATATATATATATATATATATATATATATATATTTTTTTTTTTTTTTTTTTTTT
>JAPYZL010084316.1:0-12439 GCA_030522825.1 Platygaster orseoliae
TATTCCAAATCACTACTATAAATATGACTAGAAATCCACAATGTCCTGGCTTCACAGTGAACTGCACGGTAAAATTTAACGGAAATTTCTTTCCGTGCAATTTTTCGTTTGTTCAAACCTCAGTCTTAAAGCGATGGATAAAAAAGCAAATCTTTCAAGGTGTCGAATAGCGGCAAAAGCAAACCCGACAGACTTCTAGAATTTGATATTCAAAGGTTTTTTCCTATCCTCATCTTTCTTCGTATTCGCCGCAACGCCGGAATGCACTGTAAATCCAGAAACACGGGAAAGCTTTCGGTTTTTCATTGCGGCCCTTTTTTTATAAACAAATGCATCGAGCGTCGTTACTTCCACGTTCGTTGCCCCGCGGAAACTTGAAGACGCCCGAAATTCAGGGGCGAAACATCGAAATCGAGGCATAAAAATTTACGTCTCGGAATAGCTCTTGAGTTCGGAATGCGCTGTAGCGGAGAAACGGTTGTAAAAAGGCATTGAACCAGGGACGACAAGTCGGTTTGCTCATTTAAATACTTAGATTGGACGAGCCTGGGGCCGCTTAATCGCGTTTTCTTTGGGAATTTATGAGATCTCGAGTGATAAGGTGGAAAATAAGGGTTGCCGGGAGTGAATAAAAGAAAAAGAATAAAAACGGGATAGAGAGGGGCTTTAAATTGGAAAAATCAGTGAGCAGGTTTCTAAATAAAAAATTACGTGAAAGTGATATTGTGGTTTTAAGTGGCGAGTTTGATTTTCCATCATGTTTTGTTCCCCCCAAAAAAGAAACAGCAATACACTCTACTATATACTAGTAAATTTAGATTTTCCGGATAATTTTCCAGCAAGTTTATCATATTTCCCATCAGATTGAATCCCAGAATTTCTTATTTTATGCACAACGAATTTCGTATCCACGTTCAACTGTTCACAAAAATGGCTCTTACGGGAAAGTGGGTGACCAAGTTTTGACCAAACAGCTTTTGAATTTATGGGGTTATCACCTCACGAAGTTACTTTTCTAGAGCTCAGTTTGTATTTTATGGCTCGTAACCGTAGTTTCACTTGGGATGAGAAGGGTGTTTCGAAGATTGTTTGTGAGCTCGGAAGATCTTTGCTCTTGCCTCACGTGACTTTTCACACGTCGGCGAGAGTGCCAAATTTCCCTTGGAGAAAAAAAAGCTCAGGATAACGCATCGGGGAAAAGCGTGTTCGCTTTCTTTGTACTTTTTGCGTTTCTTGATCCAAACGCGGGATATGATGAAAATATAAAAAGATGGGTGAAGATGGTGTTGCTGGAAAATTTGATTGGGGGCTCTATTTTGTCATGGACTATTGAATAAAAACTTTTTTTAATACTGATTGAGAAATATTAACAAATAATGGAGTCTTTCAATGTAACGATTTAATAATTTATTTTTTAACACAGGAATTTGAAAATACACGTGATTATGAAATTGAATGATTTACAATGAACAATTCAAATATTGTTATTGGTCAAAAAAGCTACTTATTTGAGCTAAAACTCATTTTATCACAAAAAAAGGTTGCTTATCACATCTCAAAAGACAGTTGTTTGATGAAAAACACTTGAAAAAAAAAATATTGTAACAGCGTACTCTTGTGATGCTTTGAAAAAGAAACTGTATTAAAAAGAGGTTTGTAAATAAAAGGCGACGAAAATTAAGAACAAAGATAAGTGAAGTGTAAGGCAAAGTATCAAGCTCCATCTCGCAGAGCAAGTCACGAAGTGACTTTCGAAGCGAATCAAAGAACCTTCTCTTGGTAGAGGCATTAACCGTGAGACTACTAGAAAATTCTCTTTGGGATTATGCCATCCGGTTTACTGTTCAAAGAATCCTGAGAAACTAACACTTCTCGTTTACTCATTTCAACATTAACAAAAAAAAACAACTTTTTTTTAAATCGACATACTTTCAAAAAACTGCGAACAGAAAAAATGAGTACAAAAAAGATTTTCCTGGAGTCGAAAGGTCGTATTTATTTCAACTTCTTTGAATGTATTTTCAACTTAATTTTGATTTTGGAATATGTAGTTATTAGCGTTTTTTCTTGTTTTATAAGTGAAATGAAGTTGAAGCCGAAATTGAAAATCGGATCAAATCGTTGGGGTTATCAATAAAATTTTGAAATAAATGAAAAAAATAAAGAATATTGCAGTACCTTCGTTTTATTATCATTAATTTTATTATGGAATTGATATTTCATTGAAAAATTTATCTTTACATATCAACTAATTGAAAATCAATCGTTACTAATCTTGAATTTTAATAATTTTTTCTGTCGATTATTTTGTTTGAATTTTCTTCATAAAGAATTCAATACTCGAATAATATAACAATTCTAATGCAATCATGAGAAATTTGAAATTTCAATATTATAAAAATTTGGTTTTCTGATATTTGATATACAGGAATTTTGAAAATTTTGCGTATTCTGTAACACAGTATTCAATTAACTGTATTACAATAAATTCTTTCAAAAAATAATGATCTGTTTTTTTATCATTTGAATTTACTGTTTCTCAATCATGAATTTGTACAGGAAAATTTTTATCCAATTCACTGCATTATAAATGAAAAAAAAAAAAAAAAAAAATGAGAAATAAATACATCAAATGAAGTTATTGGTTAACTAATTTAAAATCATAAATTTTAAAATTATAAAATTGTCAGGATTGTCGATAAAATTTTGAAATAAATTTAAAAATAAGGAATATTGGAATACCTTCGATTTATTATTGAAATTAATTTTTTTATTTAATTAACATTCCAATGAAAAATTCACCTTAATACTATATCGAATAATTGAAAATCAATCATATTCTATATTTAATATTAATAATTATTTCTGGCGATTTTTTTATTTACATTTTCTACAACATCAAAGGAAAAAAGCAATAATTAAACAATGTAATAATTGTTCTATAATAAATGAGAATTTTGAAATTTCAAGATTGGAGAAATTTGTTATTCTGATATCTAGATACAGGAATTTTGGAAATTTTGAAAATCTGTTTTCTTATTATTTGAATTCACTGTTTCTCAATCATAAATTTGTACACGAACATGTTTTATCTAATTTACTGTATTGTAAAAGAAATGAAAAAAACTGTGAAATAAATACATTAAAAGAAGTTATTGGTATAGAATAAACTAATTTATAATAATAAATTATAAATTCATAAAATTTTCAGGATTGTCAAAAAAAGTTTGAAAGAAATTTAAAAATCGGGAGTATTGCAGTACATTTGTTTTATTATTGAAATTTTTTTTATTATTGAATCAAAATTCCAATTAAAAAATTACCTCAATACAATATCGAATAATTGAAAATTGATCGTTTCTGATCCATAATACTAATAATTTGTTATGGCGATTTTTTTATCTGAATTTTCTACAAAATCTAAGGCGAAAGGGCAAGAATTAAACAATATAATAATTCTTCTGCAATAAACGAGAATTTTGAAATTTTAAGATTAGACAAATTTGGGATTTTCATATTTTTGATTCAGGAATTTCAGAAATTTGCGTATTTTGTAACACAATATATTCAGTTCACTATATTTCCATAAATTCGTTTAAATAATGATGATTTGTTTTTTCATTATTGAAATTCAGTTTTTCTCATTCATAAATTTGTAGATAAATTTTTTTTATTTAATTTACTGCATCATAAGAAAAATGAAAAAAAAAACTGAGAAGTAAATACATAAAAAAAATTTTTGGTATAGATTAAACTTATTTTAAATAATGAATTTTCAATAAATTTCATGAATTCATAAAATTGTCGGGATTGTCAATAAAATTTTGAAATAAATTAAAAAATTAGGAATATTGCAGAACTTTGGTTTTATTATCGAAATTTATTTGAATAATAAATTAACATTCCAATGCAAAATTTACAATAATACTACATCGAATAATTGAAAATTAATCGTTTTCGATCTTTAATATTAATAATTTTTTCTGGCGATTTTTTTATTTGAATTTTTTACAAAATCAAAGACAAAAGGGCAATAACTCGACAATATAACAATTGTTCTGCAATAAATGAGAATTTAAAAATTTCAAGATTAGAAAAATTTGGGATTGTGATATTTTTGATACAGGATCTTTGTAAATTTTGCGTATTTTGTAATACAATATGAAGTTCACTGTATTCCCATAAATTTGTTTAGAAAATGATGATTTGTTTTCTCATTATTTGAATTCAGTGTTTCTCATTCACAAATTTGTAGATGAAAATTTTTTATCCAATTTACTGCATGGTAAAAGAAATGAAAAAAAAAATGAGAAATAAATACATCGAGACAAGTTATTGGTATATATTTAATTAAAAAAAAAATAATAAATGATAAATTCATAAAATTGTCGGGATTGTCGAAAAAATTATGACATAAATCAAAAAATTAGGAATATTGCAGTTCTTTCGTTTTAGTATTGAAATTTTTGTTTACTATTGAATTAATATTCCAATTAAAAATTTATCTAAATACAATATCGAATAATTGAAAATCAGTCGTTTCTGATCCATTGTATTAATAATTTTTTCTGGCGTTTTTTTTATTTGAATTTTCTGCAAAATCATAGGCAAAAGGGCAATAATTAAACAATATAACAATTGTTCTGCAATAAATGAGAATTTCGAAATTTCAAGATTAGAAAAATTTGGGATTTTAAATTTTTTATACAAGAATTAAAAAAATTTTCCGTATTTTGTAACACAATATTCAATTGACTGTGTTCCTAAAAATTCGTTTAAAAAATAATGGTCTGTTTTCTTATCATTTGAATTCAGTGTTTCTTATTCATAAATTTGGAGATGCAAATTTTTATCCAATTTACTGCATTTTGAAAGAAATAAAAAAAGAAAAAACTGAGAAATATATACATAAAAAGAAGTTATGGGTTCAATTAAAGTAACTGAAAATAATAAATTATAAATTTTTAAAATTGTAAAAAATAATCTTAAGCGTTAAACTGAAACTTTTTCTGAAATAACGCTACAGCATTTATTTAGATATACATTTAAAATAAAAAAATTTGTATATATGAATTAGAGATGAAATTAAGGTAAAATAAAAAAACGCATTTCACATCAGCTTGCAACTTTGAAGGCGAAAAAAGTCAAAATCAATGTTCTACAACATTTTCACAATGAAGTTAAAATTCAAGATGAAATTTCGACTCAGGTCCCTTTTCAAAGTTCCTGGAAAATACCTGCATTCCTAGGTCAGAAAATTCAAAAAAATTTTCTGAATTTCCTGCGGGAAATTCCTTTCAAATCATCCAACCTAAGTACGATTTTCCCATCTTTTCAGTGTTGCTGGAATACATTTTTCACTGGAAAAAATAGTTTGAAACGCATTTGCTAAGGAAGACGTACTCCTGAAAGATGGCATTTTGTATTCAATAAGTCAGCTGTCAGAGCCGTTGAAATATTCGTACAACTCCTCGGGAAGTTGTCTGCTTTCGCGTTTTCCAACGCATGATCCGGAACGATCGATCTTGCGCGAAGTTACGGAAAACTCAAATCACCTGAAATGTTATCTTTCGTGGAAGCATAGACGAGTTGGAAATCAAAATACCAATAGATCAACATAAATTCTCGTCGACTGATAAAAACTTTCATTTTTTGTTTGGATGATGAACGAATTCATCTGTTTGTTTAATTTACATGATTTTTAGTAAAGTGAATATGAAAGTCTTGCGACCCACGAAATATAATTCAGATACACATAAATAATAATGTGATAACGCGTTTAAACTCGACGAACTTTGATGGAGTTTCCGGAGCAAAGAACCTACCTCCGACACCACGGTTTTACGCTCCGCATGAATATTCACGGCTAATTTGTAAAAAGCCTGGGAAGCAATGAATCTTTGTATACGTTGCGAATCATGCAGGGCGAGAAAGTTTAACTTTAATTAGCCCTAAAATGAATAAAAGATCTTTGTCAAAGGTTTTTCCAAGGTGTTGTTTAAGTACTACGAACTCTTGATCAGGTACCATTTTTTTTCAGTTTTCTCTGACATTAAAAAATGACTTTTTTTCTGAATTTTCTGAAAATATCGACAGAATTGGAAATTGAAATTCAACAATAAACAATACATTCACGAAATAGACACTTAAGTCACTGTGCGAACGTAAAAATTTTTCGAACTTTATGCCAAGTTTTTCAGAGCGCGACGATACTTGGAATTCGAACGGTACTGGCTTTACGACAGGAAAAGTGATTTCATTTTCAACCGTAACAAAAAGGTTTCCTACATATTTCGTGGTAAATGATACCGCCAGTATAAAGATTTCTAGACCGAGACTATATATTGCTCAAACTCTGCAGTAAAATGCGAGAAAACTTGGGTGTAAACAAGTTTTTTAGGGTAGAAGAAAACGAACAGTTTCCAACGTAGTTTTATGAAATATGAAAAATGAAATTGTATTGATTTTCCAAAAACGATTTGAAAAGATTGATAAAAAATGTTAAAGTATCATTACATTGATTTTGAAGCATTCTGAAAATTATTGCTTTTGTTAAGATTATTTATATTATATACTGTTGATATATAAAAATGATGTTTATGTCATTTGTTGTAAGATTGCTCCATTTCTGATTATTCGTGAGGATTATATCAAATCTTTAACAACTTAGAATTACATAATGTTGATATATATACTGCTTTGATTTTTGAGAATAAGAATCGACCTTTTTTTCAAAATTTATTGGAAGACCTGATAAAACTAGGAATTACGAATCGAAATTACAAATCGTTGTGCGAAGTGTAAACGCGTGGCATTACCTTAGGTAGTAAAGATTGAAACTTTCGTAGATACAACAAAGATGCTCGTTCTCGAGCTATCGTTATCGTTAGCTTTCGACCTTTCTTCTCCTGCCAATACTCAGCAATCCATTATTTTTATCGCGTGAAACTTCTCCAAGTTTCGAAAAATCAAAGTCTCCTTGTACCTTCATACCGTAATAGTTGCGAACCTCGAGTTCAAAACTTTTAAAGAATCACATGTTTTCAAAATTTTTCTATAGTCTACGAAAATTATTTGACAAGTAAAGTGCTTTTCACTTTATTTTCAATATTTCAACCTATAACTTTTGGATAAGAAGAAAATTCTGTGTTTTTCAATCACAACTTGTGGTAACTGATATTTACTGTAGAGCTCATTTTCAGATGAAACATGATGATGACATGAACCTTATGAAAAATGTCAGATAGATAAGATATGAATATAGAATGAAAATAAAATGAAAGATTAAAATTGAACAAACATGCAGAAAATTGATGCATAATAATTGTGCTACAAAACATTAGTTATCTAAGTTTCTTGATAAGAGAATCAAAAAAACCTTCTTTTTCATTGAAATAAATAATAAATTACCTACGAAGTTTCGAAATTGAAGTAAATGCAGAAACAGCAAGTAGCGCAACATAAATTTACATATAATTTTTGCATTCAACTGTAATCATTTCAGAGTCTAAAGCTCGTATTCATTTCAACTTCTTTGACTGTATTTTCAACTGTATATTGATTTAAAAATATGCAGTTTTATGCGTTTTTTCTTGTTTTACAAGTGAAATGAAGTTGGAATCCGAATTGTGTTCCCTTTTTTCCATCTTCACTCGTTTCCGCTAAGAAGATTTAAAATTGAAAATATATTGAAATCGTTGGGATGATCGATAAAATTTTAAAATTAATTAACAAATTAACAATATTGCAGTTTCTTCGTTTAATTATGATACTTCATTTTATTATTGGATTATTATTTAAATAAAAAATTCATCATAATACTATACACCAATTGAAAATCAATCGTTTCTTATCTTGAATGATAATATTTTTTTCTGGCGATTTTTTTATTTGAATTTTCAACAAAATTAAAGTAAAAAGGACAGTAATAGAATAATTGAACAAAGTTATACAATGAATAAGAAATTGAAAATTTTAAGATCAGAAAAATTTGGATTGTCATATTTCAAATACAGGAATTTTGAAAATTTTTCGTACATTGTAACGCAATATTCGATTGACTATATTCCTATAATTTCAATTAAAAATGATGATTTGTTTCCTTATCATTTGAATTCAGTGTTCTTTATTCATAAATTTGTAGATAAAAATTTTTTATCTGATTGGCTGCATGGTAAAAGTAATGAGAAAAACTGAAATATGAATAGTAAAAAAGAAGTTATTTGTATAGATTTAACTAATAGAAAACAATCAATTAAAAAATGGTAAAATTGTGACAAAATAGTCGTAAGCGTTAAAGTTAAACTAATTTTGAAATAGTGCCACAAAATTTATCAAGGTGTACATTAAATAAATAACAAAATTAGAGGAAACGATTTAAAGATGAAAATTTTGAAAATTGATTTCGCATTAGTTTGCAACTTTGAAAATTAAAAAAATTGAAATCAATGGTTTTCAATATTTTCACCTGGTAATCGCGAATACTGACTGTGGAAGAAATTGATATTCAAGATGAATTTGCGACTTGGGAAATTTTCTATGTTGATAATTTTTTCTAGCATTTTTTTAAATTTGAATTTTCTAAAAAATCAAATTAAAAAAAAATAATCAAATAATACAGCAATAGTCATGCAATCAATGAAAAATTCAAAATTTCAAGATGAGAAAAATTGAGAATTCTGATATTTTAGATACAGGAATTTTGACAATTTCGCGTATTTCGTAAAAAAATATTTATTGACTGTATTCCCATAAATTCGTTTAAAAAATGGTGATTCGTTTTCTCATCATTTTTTGAATTCAGTCATTATCATTCATAAATTTGTAGATGAAAATTTTCTATCCAATATACTGCTTGTTAAAAGAAATAAAAAAAATTGAGAAATAAATACATAAAAAGCAGTTAAGGGTATAGATTTAACTAAATGAAAATAATAAATTATAAATAATGAAATCGTTAGGATTATCAATGAAATTTTGAAATAAATAAAAAAATAAATAAAATTGCAGTATCTTCGTTTTATTATGATTGATGTTTCAATGAAAAATTCACCTCAATTCTATCGACTAATTGAAAATCAATCGTTTCTGATCTTCAGCGTTATTAATTTTTTCTGGCAATTTTTTTATTCGAATTTTCTACAAAATAAAAGAAAAAAAGACAATTTAATAGTATAACTATAGTAATGCAACGATTGAGAAATTTCAAATTTCATGATTGGAAAAATTTTGGACTCTGATATTTTCAATACATGAATTTTGTAAATTTTGCGTATTTTGTAACACAATGTTCTATTGACTGTATTCCTATAAACTCGTTAAAAAAATAATGATTTGTTTTCTCATTATTTGAATTCAGTGTTTTTCATCCATAAATTTGTAGATGAAATTTGTTTATCCAATTTACTGCATTGTTAAAGAAATAAAAAAACTGATGAATAAATACATGAAAAGAAGTTATTGGTATAGATTGAACTGTTTGATAATAATAAATCATTAATTAATGCAATTCTTGGGATCATCAATTAAATTTTGAAATTAATTATCAAACAAAGAATGTTTTAGCACCTTTGTTTTATTATTAAAATTATTTTATTATGAAATTCATATTTCAATAAAAATTTCCCCTTATACCATCGACTAATAAAAATAAAACATTCCTAATCTTCAAAGTTAATAACTTTTTTAGTTATTTTGTTATTTGAATTTTCTACAAAGTCGAAATAAAAAAAAACAATGAATTAATCATTTAACAATAGTAATTCAATAAATGAGAAATTTAAAATTTCAAGAACAGAAAAATTTAAGATTCTATGATTTTAGAATCAGGAATTTTGAAAATTTTGCGTATTTTAACAATATTCAATTGACTGCATTGCTAAAAATTCGTTTCAAAAATGATGATTTGTTTTCTCATCATTTGAATTCAGTCGTTATCAATCATAAATTTTTAGATGAAAATTTGTCATTCAATCAAATGCCTTGTAAAAGAATTAAAAAAACTGAGAAATAAATACATAAAAAGAAGTTCTGGATATAAATTTAACTAATTTAAAATAATAAATACTAAATTAATATAATTGTAAAAAAATAGTCGTAAGCGTCAAACTCAAACCCTTTTTCAAATAACACTACAACATTTTTAAGGCGCACATAATATATGTAACGAAGTTGGAGAACATGATTTGCAGATAAATTAAGGTGAAATACAAAAAAAGTATTTCACAACAGTTTGCAAAATCAACGGTTTTCAACATTTTCACTTGCAAATTTCAAATACCGACTGTGAAAGAAATTGAATTTCAAGTTCAAATTTCAATCTGGTTGTTTTTGATAGTGAAAAATTCCTGTTTCAAATTGGTAGATTTCACACACATTCTTATAAATAGTTCAAAAGGGAGCCATTGGACGTATTGATTTTCGTCAGAAATAGAACCCGTAAGCCGAACACCTTTAGATCCAGCACCACTTTGAACATTCGTACCAGCAATGCTGGAAAAAGTATTTCGAACAGTGGTCACATACAAGCAAGAATGAGCTTACTATTGACAGTCCACTCAACGCTAACAATTCATTTGCGGGAGAGCAGCGCTATATCAAGCTACTCGTGATTAACGCCTGTTCCTCGTTATATTGGGACGTGCTGTCGAGCTCGGTCTTCACTTCATCAACCGACTATCGCGCGTTTCGATGGCTCCTCCACTAGAAAAAATCTTGCAAGAAAGTCTCTCTTGATGAGTACTCGCATTTTTTTCTCTAATATAGGACGAGATGAAAATTTGAGATATTCAGTTCCAACGTCCGGAGAGATTGTAAGTTACAGTAAGTTTAATGAGGAAAACGAAGGTGGTTCTGCATAATGTGGGAAATTCAGATGAAATTAGAGATAAATCAAGGAACGTAGAATATTATGTAACTGAAGTTCGGAAAGGTTTGGATGTGGTTATATATATTTCGATTAAATTTCAACAAATTTTCTTATTTACACTAACTTTCCGAAGTTAGTTTCCTAACCTAACCTAACCCCCTCCCCTTCCCCTTCCCTCCCACTCTCCCCCTCCTCCCTTTGTCGCGCTACAATGCGCTACACTGTCGCGCTGCACAATCACGCTACACTGTCGCGCTACAACGCGCTACGATGCTACACTATAAAAAGTCATGCTAAAATGTCGCGCAACACTGTAGCACTGTGAATTCACGCTACAAAGTCGCGGTACGACAGGCTACAATGTAGCGCTTCGCTGTAGTGCTGCAAAATCACGCTTCAAAGTCACGCTATAATATCGCGCAACACTGTAGCACTGTAAATCCACTATAAAAAGTCGCGCTACGTCCGAAAAATGACAGATTTTCCTTGATAGTTCCCAATTAGAATGCACTGCAAGTCCGCGAAACGCAACCTGCTACTGCTCGTTAATCAATACCACGAATTTTGAAATTCGCGATATTCTGAGTTCGAAAACCGCCCGGATCGTTTCGTAATCACCCCAGATAATGGCAGTAGTCATTTTGAACTTTCTCGCGCGTCAGCCTTTAATCAGTGCGTTATGCGTTTTTTTTTTAATTGCACGGTGAAAGACGTCACTGGCGTGGATTTCGATTAAATTTCGCGAACAGTTATTATCCAAACAATGCGATTTGATGGCACGAGCTCGGATTTAATGGATCGCCGAATACCGACGAAAAGCTTCCATCCATTTTTCTCGTTGTACATTTCTTGTACAATGGTACTGATTCATGGATTTCGCGATGAGAATAATTTAGCTCACTGTGTTGAGAGGACTTGCGATTGGTCGAGGAAAGACTCCAGATTTTTTTAGAAGTGTAATCGGTTAATTCGTTGATTGACTCTATAAATCTGAATCAGTAAAAGTTTAACTAACTGAATCTGACAGAAACGGTATATGAATCCCAATAAATGAAAAAAATTATTTATTTAATACGTAAGAGTTGTTTACTGCTCTGAAAAAAAAAAAATTCGGTTCTTTGGATTTCCATTGTTGGCCGTTGTAATTGCATTTTATTGACAAAAATGTACACTTTAGTTATTTCTCACTCTTCTCTTTTTGCATGATGGAATTTTTCACATTTCACGTGTCAGGTGAAATTGCGTCACAACTCGTGCCAGGGTAGAAATTCATTTACAGCCCAACGACGAAGGCAAAAATAAAACTTCTGCAGATGCCAAGATTTCCTCGTTCTTGGAATAAAGTTCTTCAGTTTTGAGTAATTTGATAATATTCAGAACGTATATTTTTACTGGCAAACAAGATAATCGAGTGAGTTTTTTTCATGTAACGAAGTTATATTTCTACAAAAATGAAAAAGTTTTGATCATTATTTTACGAGGTTTGTTCAAAAAGTATCGCGAATTTTGAATTTTCGCGGGCTACGTATGTTTGATTTTTGATCTTTTGGTGGCGTTATGTTGGTACTCATG
>JAPYZL010084358.1:0-15148 GCA_030522825.1 Platygaster orseoliae
CTCATTCAAATCTACATTCATCGCAACTTCAGAATGAACATGCGAAATGCTCAAAGAATTGAGCCGAGCTTGGGTCATAGTGCTTCTCATGTATGTCAATAGTCTCTGAATTATGAAGATTAAGAAAAAAGTTTGATATCATAAAACATCTCAACCAAATTTCCAAATATTTATTCCAGTTGCCGAAATGTTGGGGGGGGGGCAATGCCCCCCCCCCAATAAAATTAAAAATTTTTTATTTAAAAAATAAAAAGGCAAAAAGTGCCTTGCCCCCCCACAGTTGCCGCCCCTGCCTGAGTTACTGGGGTTTTTGAGAACCTTTGAATTTACTATCTAAATTTTATTCAGAAATAAAATACATAAAATTGTGGTTTTTAAGAAAACTTAAAGTGGAAAAAAACTTGGTCTTCCTTTCTGATTTTCAGACACTAAAGTAAACGAATTTTGAAAATAGTATTTTTATAAATAATTATATCAATCAATTTGAACTAATTGCGCTAATTTATTATGTTTAAATACGATCAAATTACAGTAAATTACTAAAAATAAAGTTTTAAATAAATATCAGATGAATATAATTAACATAATAGTCACAACACATTCGTGGGATTATATAAAATTGGATTAATTCAAAATAATGGAATAATAGAATGGAATTTTGAAAATCATATTTTTATAAATAATATATGAATCAATTTGGACTAGATGCACTAATTTATCATTGATAAGATAAAATTACAGTAAATTACCAAAAATAAAGTTTTATAAAATATGAGATGAATGTAATTAACATAATAGTCTCACTATATTTACGAGATAATATAAAATTGAATTACTTCCAAATAATGAAATTATTAAATAATTAATCTCAAAAATCAATTTACCCAAGTTACAAAAAATTCAATTATATTCAATTAAGGTATTACGTCCGTGGTGAAGATAGGCGCAAGCTACCGCTAACTTCAGTTCATTGTTTTATTTTCGGTCGCGGCAACACCACAGCACACCGCAGCGTTCTGTCCTTTTTTACACTAGAGCGAGAGATCATTCTGTCATGGAATAGTACAGTGTTGCCAAGTTTACTAATCGAGTAGGAAAAACAAGTTTTTCGAAAAAATGGTACAATGAAAATTTGTATTTGATACGGCAAATTACTTGTAATTTTATTCTTCAATTATGGTAAAATTTTTAGAAAAATCTATCTCGTGGTTTTTCCAAAATTTAGAAAAAAATGCTTCTGCCCATTTGAATACATGTTACATATAAGATTGTCTGTGATTTTTTTTATAAAAACCTATCTCAGAAATTCAACTATGGACGTAATACCTTAAAGAAATAAAATGAGTATCTAAT
Organism: Platygaster orseoliae; assembly: GCA_030522825.1. Classification (NCBI taxonomy): domain Eukaryota; kingdom Metazoa; phylum Arthropoda; class Insecta; order Hymenoptera; family Platygastridae; genus Platygaster; species Platygaster orseoliae. The sequence continues at coordinate 1,354 of JAPYZL010084358.1, forward strand.
TAAATTAGATGAAATCAAATAAGATCCAAGTTTAATATACGAAGATTTTGAAAACGATCAATGAAAAGGAATAAAAAAAAAAAAATGAGAAATAAAATGGAAAAAAAAATAAAGAAAACATTAATGGAATTCATTATTATAATTTAATTAAAATAATAGTTCAAATTAAAAATTTAAAAATTAATAAGAAAATAAATAATTGAAAATATTTAAAAATTGTTAATATAAAATATAATAAATAAAAAAATTAAATCGAATAAATATAATTTATTGATATTTCATGATTATTATTTATTGAAAATTATTATTTCTGTATATATAAATTATATAAATATCTTATATCAACATTAATTATTTAAATAATTGTATTATTATATTATTTATATATATATAATTATATAAATTATATCAATATGTGAATATACATATTTATTCAAAATTATGATTATTTAATAAAAATTGAATAGAATAATTAAAAAAAAAAAAAATAAAAACGAATAATTTTTCAAAAAATTCAATAAAATAAATCAAATAAATGAGAAAATAAATAAGAAATAAAATGAGTTCAGATTCAAATATATTCAACTACAGAACTCAGATAAATTTAAATTCACATTAAGTTATAGTCAATTGCATTAAATAAAAAACAAAGAAAATTGAAAAAGATTTTTAACCTGTTTTTTGTACACTGTTTTTGGAACATATTTTTGTCTGCAATTCTATTGAATAGAAGATAATGCTGAATAAATTTTATGTAAGACATGCGAAAGTTTTGATTTTTTTTTTTGCTTTTACATATTCAAATTTTATAATCATTAATACTGTAAAATTTGTTTTTGGACATGTAACGACGTGATTCCTGACTTTTAAATGATTGTCGTATTAAAAAAAGTGTAAATTTGCAATAAAAAACAATAAATAAATAAAATCTGGGAAAATGATTACAGGTCATTTCTCCGAATCCGTTTCTCCGACAGACCATTTTTCCGACGAGACAATACTCCGAAATCAAAAACTCCGAAACCATTTCTCCGACGACCAATTCTCCGATTCCATTTGTCCGAATGACCATAATTGCGAATATTTTTATTTCCGAATGACCTTTCTTCCAAATCATGTTACGGAATGATTTTTTGGATTTTTTTCATTAATTTGAAGATAAAGGGGTTTATCTAACTACAGACAATTAATTTGTACTCATAGTTTTACTATACAACTCATGAACAATTTTAAAAAATTATAACAATTTTTTTTTTAAACAGCAATTAAAATTAGCAACTTTAAATTAATTAGTGAAAAAATCATTCCGTAACATGATTCGGAATAAAAATTTCCATAATTATGTTACAAATCAGGTTACTGAATGATTTTTTTACGATTATGATTCTCTCATATTTTCGGAGTTTGTACTTTCGGAGAATTGTCCGTCGGAGAAATAGATTCGGTGAAATGGGTGTAAACCAGGAAAGTACAGGAGAATACATTGAAATTAGATGACAAAAATTACAAAAGCACATTTGAGTTTTTCTGAAACAAATTTTTCATGTAAGAACTGAATTTCAATTTTAATCTCTTTTTTTATAAATGGTCTTACATCTACCGCGAATTAGATTTTTTCCCCCTCTTGAAAACGAGATTATCCATTACTAGCATCCTGTTTCGTAACAAAAATGGCAAAGATTAGCGGCGAATATCGCGAAGAATTTGTTTCGTATTGCGTAATAATGGGCCTTTGTGCTCGTGTGTGTTCTTCAATTTGCCGTGGATTAATGATCATCCATAGTTCGTTTCACTCAAGCGAGCGCTAACCATTCATATCTTTTTCTGTCCTTCGAGTGCTGATTATGCTTTCGGGCTTAATTTATTCAACGATTTTACTATAAATACAACGAACTCTCGGAGCGTTTCAATAATCAAGGGATATTATTCCGAGCCATGTTCAATGTCGCATTTTGAAACGTTCGACACGTGGACTCGCGTCGCGGCCTTCATTTTTTGCCTTTTCGAGAGATGAAATGTGCGCGAAATGCGAAGATCATTATTTGGGAAATTCCCAAATCGCGTTGAGTTTGTATCAAGTGCAGTATTTTAAAAATTGAAGAATTGATTGGACGTTAGTGGGAGTGTTCATGATTTTTTGAATTTTTTTGATGAAAGTTGTTTGTGAAATAATCGTTCGAAAGTGATAAAAATGAGCTATTTCAATGATTAATGATTTGTTGATTCTACAAAATTTTTTTTTTAAACATTTTGAAAATTTACTCTAGAAAATTTCTAACTTTCAAAATGATTCTATCAAAATTTGGGAGAATGTTAATATCATTATTTAAAAAATGTATATTATATATTTAAAAAATTAACCAAATTATTAGACGTTATCAGACGTATTCATAAATTTTTGAGTTTTTTTAATTAAAGTTGTTTATAAAAAAAACATGAGAAAGTGATAACAATGAATTATTATAATGATCAATAATTTAATTATTTTACAAAATTTTAAAAATGTAACATGATAAAAATGTACTCCAGAACATTTCTGAATTTCAAAATAATGTTTTCGAAATTTGAGAAAACATTTTTAAGAAGAACTTCCTTTAAGTTCTTTGGTTTCACTCATTTCCTTTTCCTCGATAATTTATTTTGGTCGCTGACACAAACGGAACCTGCTTTTTCGAAAAGATTTAAGAGTCTGTTAACAGGATTTCGCTAAACCCATTAAGAAGAATTTGTCATTGAAGATTTATTAGCCAGGAACCAACTTTTGGCGAGTTTTCCGGAGAAATTACGTGAATTCGCAATGAAAGACGAAAATCTCGTTCGAAAGTTTTTTTTTTATTTAGAAAAAAGCAGGAATCAGTATTAATAATTTTTATTGGAACTTTCTTTCAGATTCGAAGATTTTTATTGAGTTTGGATATTTATGAAAGTACTTAATAAGAAAATTTTTCATAAAGTAAATTACAGAATTTTACAACTTTTGTAAATTTTTTACGTGTTGAAAAACACACAATAATTTCCACTCAATTATTGTCTTTTTGAATAACTTCAAATTATGAACGGACGCAAGTGATTCTGCAAACTTTTTTGCATCAAAACACAATTTCAAAAGATTATTTATAGAAAATTTTAAGCTTACACGGAAAATTTCGATAGCGACCGCGCGAAAAATTTTTTATGTTTGCGTTAAATGAAAGTTACAAGTCCCACATTCACCTGTTTTTTTGCAAGGGAAAACCTTGCCACTGTCACATTTTTTGACGCGACATTACACACATTACGACATTCAGATCAATCACGAAAGTCAACATAGTGTAAAATGACTTCTGCTCATCAGAAATCGTTTTGTGAGAAATTCTCAATCCTAGAAATTCGTCATGAGTAGACAAAAATTGGTCATTTGATAAGCAAGTCATAAAATGTTACAATGAAAAAAAAAAACAAACAAACAAAATGTACGTCAAGACATGTATGATGCCTTAAAGAAATTTATCATCAAAATTAATAAAATCGTATTTCCAAGATTTATCCGCCAAAAATAAATAACAAAGAGTAAAATATTTTGGACAATTCCACAGTTAAATGTTTTTTTGCAATCATAACTGTTTTTTTTTAATTTGATAATTTGATAACTTTAACTATAATTAAATAATGAAATAATAATCAGTGTTTAATGAAATAGTCAATATTCAATATTGGAATTATTTATTTGCAAAATATTGTAATATAATGGTTTAATGAACTTTTATCACGATTTCTCAACGTTTTTGTAATTTTTGGTTTTGTGTTTATTGTAGCTAAATTTTTAATAATATGTAAAATAGTAAAAATTCCAAAGAAATACGCATAATATACAAAATTGGGACTGATTTAATGGACCAATGAATGACATAAATTTTGAAATTGTAGTAGAAATTGTTTTTTTCAAAATGATCTTTCCTGCGATTGGAAATAAATTTTTTGTTACAGCAACTAAATCATTGAGGAAAATAAGGACAGTTTAAAGTTTTGGATATGACAACCAAAATATTGTTTACTTCAGTCAAATTTCTCGCTATGAAAATTTTATATTACTAATCATAATGAAAACTTTGGTTGGTCCATATTTTACTAAATAAATGGTTGCTGGAACAACATTTTTTTTCTGTGATGAGGGTAAAAAATGAAAATCAAAAGCCGAGATTTAATCATGTGTAAAAAAATCGAAATTTCAAAGAAATATGCATAAGATATAAAATTGCGAGTTATTTTAAGGACCAGTGAGTGACATGATTCCTTAAATTGTAGTATAAGTTGTTTTTTTAAAATGATCTTTTCTGCGATTGGAATGAAATTTTTGGTTACAGCAACCAAATCATTGAGGAAAATATGGACAGTTTAAAGTTTTGGATATGACAACCAAAATATTGTTTACTTCAGTCAAATTTTTCGCCATGAAAATTTTATATTACTAATCATAATGAAAACTTTGGTTGGTCCATATTTTACTAAATAAATGGTTGCTGGAACAAAATTTTTTTTTCTGCGTGAAGAGGGTAAAAAATGAAAATCAAACGCTTGGAAAAACTTTAGAGGAGTTTCAAATTCTTTTTCCTGATAAAACATTTTTATCTCCAAGAGATTGAATTCTTATAATATTAAAAATATTATTTTAAATATTATTAAAAATGTTATTTCAAATACTATTGAAAATATTATTTTTAATATTAATAAAAATCTTATTATAAATATTATTTTAAATATTAATAAAAATATTATTTTCACTATTATTTCAAATATTATTTTTCAAAATATATGGACGGCCTAAGGTTTTGGATATGACAACCAAAATTTTGTTTATTTCAACTAAATTTTTCATTATGAAAATGTTATATCACTAGTCATGATAAAAACTTTGGTTGGTCCATATTTACTAAATAAATGGTTGCTGGAACAAAATTTTTTTTTCTGCGAGAAGAGGGTAAAATATGAAAATCAAAAGCTTGGGAAAACTGAAAAGGAGTTTCAAATTTTTTTTCCTGATAGAACATTTTTCATCTCCAAGAGATTGAATTAATTTATTATTAATTCAAATAGTATATGAAAATACCGATTTTCAGAAAATCGAAAAAAAATTTCAAAATTTCACCCTTTGACTGGAACAACTCCTATGCTCGAGATATTTCTAGAATTCGCGTCACAGGTTATTCCCCCATTGAAATTAATGAACGAAGAGAAATTTTTGGTTACAGCAACCCCTGATTTAGTAAAATATGAGCCCACTAAAGTTTTGGGTAGTACAAATAAGACTTTAGGCATGATAACCAAATTATTGGTTATTGCAACTTAATGATCAGTCATGAGAATTGAGCATTAGTTGCTATAACAGGAGTTTTGGTTGTCATAACCAAAATTTTGGTTGTAGTACCCAAAACTTCAGTGTTTTCATATTTTACTTAGTCAATGGTTGCTGTAACCAAACCATTTCTCTCCGTGTAGGAAAATGAGCCTTATGCAGTTGAGGCAGTTATTTTCTTGTACGGGATAAACTTTGCACAGCTGATGAAATCGACGCGCTGGATTTAGTGGGTAAGTAGGCCGGACGCCTAGTTAATTACTAATCGCACCTAGTATCCGTTACGTCGTTCCGCTGTCAGCGTGTCAATGGCACTCGATCCGGGCTTTTCGATCGCCTTTTACTTTTGAATTCCCGCCGCCGCAAATTTATCATTATTATCAGCGAGCCGGCCGATTCCGTCGACGGCGATAACTATTTAACTTTTACCGACATTTTCGCGCGTCACGAGACTCCAACGTCAAATTTTGCAACTGTCAAACAGATTTTTCGCTGGGGGAGAGCGATTTTTTATAATTTTCATTTGATTTTTCTTTTTCTTTAATCCTCAAACCCCCGATTTCGCGATATCGAATATTATTTTGGGCGAGGGCTTGAGGGGGGAGGGGGACGACTGGATTTTCAATTTTGTATAGATTTTGAGAATTCTGATTTTTTGAGATTTTAGTTTGCAAAGCATGGATTTCCTTTCGTTTTCATTTTCGATGTGTTAAATTGATCGCGAATTCGAAGATATGAAAGTGAACAGTGAAAATGTTTTAAAAGCTTTAAAAAACTAAACAACTAAAAAAAACTATGAAAAGTAAAACAAAACTGAAGTAATAAAATAACTGCTAAATAAAAAATTAGTAAATATGTAATGCACAATATATATTTAAATATATAATGAACTTATAAATAAACAAACCAAAATAATAAATGAACTCAATAAAAAAAAAACTAAGCAGACTAAACAAAAATATGAAAAATTATTCATTCATCTAATTCATTTATTATTATTTATAGAGATCATAATTCATAATTAATAAAGATTAAGTACTGAATAATGATTAATGAATTAATAGATAAATGAATTTATATATTCAGATTTTCACAAAAAACAATGAAAATACTTATATCTAAAAATTAAAACTGAACGGACTAAAAAACCTATGAAAACTAAAAGAAAATGAAGTATTGAAATAACTGATAAATAAAAAATTAATAAATGTACAATAAACAATAAATATATAATGAACTTATAAATAAAATAATATAAAATAATTAATGAACTTAATAAAAAAAAACTAAATAGATGGAACAAAAATATGAAAAATTATTCTTTCGTATTATCCATTTATTATTATTTTTAGAGATAATTATTCATAATGAACAATCATTCAATATTGAATAATGATTAATGGATTAATGAATTCATTAAGTCAAATTTTCATAAAAAACAATAAAGATACTTTATCTAGGAAAATTAAAACTAATCAGACTAAACAAAGTATGAAAATTAAAACAAAACTAAAGTCATAAAATAACTGCTGAATAAGAAATTAATAAATATGTAATAAACGATAAAAATAATATAAATATATAATGAACTAATGAATAAACAAAAGTAAAATATTAATGAAATTTGTTTTTTCGTTCCGTGTTTTTTAAAAATAATATAAAAAAAATTTTCATTCTTATTACTCATTTATTATTATAGAGATAGTTATTCAAAATGAATGATTATTCAATATTGAATAATTATTAATGGAAAAATGAATTCAATGAATCAGATTTTCACAAAAAACAATGAAGATACTTAAATCTAGGAAAATTAAAACTAAACAGACTAAAAAAACTACGAAAACTAAAACAAAACTAAAGTAATAAAATAACTGCTAAATAAAAAATCAGTATATATGTAATAAACAATATATGTATAACTATATAATGAACTAATAAATAAACAAAACTGAAATAATACATGGAATCAATAAAAAAAAGCGGAACAGATTAAACAAAAATATCAACAATTATTTATTTTTATTATTTATAGAAATAATTATTCATAACAAATAATGATCAATTATTGAATAATGAATAATTGAATTAATGAATTCATTAATTCAGATTTTCACAGAAAAACAATAAAGATATCTATATCTAGGAAAATTAAAATTAAACAGACTAAAAAAACTATGAAAAATAAAACAAAACTGAAGTAATAAATTAACTACTAAATAACAAATTATTCAATATATAACAACTAATAAATAAACAGAACTATAATAATGAATGAATTTAATAAACAAAACCGAACAGTCTGAACAAAAATACGAAAAATTATTCATTCTTATTATCCATTTATTATTATTTATAGAGATTATTATTCATAATGTATAATGGTTAATGGATCAATGAATTCATTTATTCAGACTTTCACGAAAAATAATGAAGACACTTATATCTGGGAAAATTAAAACTAAGCAGACTAAAAAAACTATGAAAACTAAAACAAAACTGAAGTAATAAAACAACTGCTAATTAAAAAATTAATAAATATATAATTAACAATAAATAAATAAACAAATACATAAATATATAATAAACTTTTAAATAAAACAAAAATATGAAAAATTATGAGAAAATACAATGAAGGGAGTGAAAATGAAAAATGTAGTAACTTTCGTAAATTCTTCTCATTTTCCATAAAAAATCACAACTTTTCCACTCTCGTACATAATTTATAGCACTTAAACAATCAGGTGAAAATCGTGGGTCTTGTTACCCCGAATTATACAGATTGTAAATGGAAATTGCAAGTTTTAAGATTAGAAACTGTGCGATCGAGGTTGGGAAGACCTCGAATCGTTTAGCAAAGTTTTGTCATTGTACGCAAGCTCTCGAGGTACAGCGGGTACACGAGTACCCTGCAGGTACTTGCGTTGGGGAAAGAAAAGAAAGGAAGATGCGGTGTAATCGTAACCGTTGGAGAAGGAGAGAAATGCCAGGGAAAACTTTCTCTGTAGCAAGTACCGTTCGTCTGTTACCTGAGAATCCGATGCGCCCGAGAATGAGGCGAAAGAGATTACGAAGGTGCGCCAGCCGATCGGCGAATTCAAACTTTGAACCGTCGATTCTTTTGAATTTTGGTTTCGGGTTTGGTCTTTTTTTTGTGACGAAATTTTTTTTACAATATCTATATCGCAATCGATGAGTCACGTGTTTTTTCTTTTCGCGTGAATCTTAGTTGTTTCGTCATGGGGAATTTTTGAATTTTTGGATGAAAAGTTGATTTTTGTAAAATTATTATTTAATATTCTTTATATTGATATTTAATATTCTTTGATTATTATTCTGGCTGGAAATTGTCAGATCGTCAAATTTTTTTTTCTATTTTCTGAAGAAAGTTTGATCCTGACAAAAAAAAGTCTGAGCTCTTTTTTTTAAAGATTACTTTTTTGCAATTTTGATTTACTATTTTAATATTATTTTTTTTATTGTTATATTATTAAATATTAATGTTATTATTAATGTTTTATATAATATTTAAATAAATTACTCATTATTATTATTTTTTTATTATTTATATTTATAATACATATATTTCATATAAATAGATAAATCATATAATTAATAAAAAAATATAATTATTAATATTTTTAATAAATTATCATGAATATCTAATACAGTATAAAATATTAATGTTATATGTATTAAAGTTGTAATATTACTCACGTAATATTACAACTTTTACGTTGGACAGTTTTTGATTTTTCGTCACAGTTATCGAAAAATTTTGAAAATTTATCAAGCTGTTTGATATGGAGAAATAATAAATTAAAAATGTAGAAATTAAAAATGAGTGATAAAGAATGAATAATAACTAACTTATGAACAACAAATGAAAAACAAAAAATGAAAGACAAATCAATGACGGATGAAAAATGAATAATATAATTATATGAAGTAAAAGACCATGGGATTTCAAAATTTATTTCTATTTTCAAATTCTGAAAATGATTTCATGCTTGCAATAAAAAAACAAGTAAGTAGAAAATTTTTTTGATATTTTGAAAGAAATTATAACACGTTGATAATTTTTCAGAATTTTCCAGGATTCGAGAAAATTCTTGAAAATTGCCAATAAAACGATGATATTAAAAATTTCTCTTTTTTGGTTTATATGAATTCATTTTTTAAACGTTGATAAATTCAAGAAATCTAACATTATTCGAGATATTTTTTGGAAATTTCTCAACAATGCTAAAATAGATACAAAAACTCAAATATTTTGAATTTTAAAATTAAAAATATTAAAAATACATTGTTGATATTTGAGCAAAAAATAGTTTTAGACCTCACAGCTCCTTGAAAGTTAGAAAAAATATATATTTTGCTACAAGTTAAAAAAGTCACAGATTTGTAATCTATGTAATAATATTGGTATTTTCATATTTTTCCTCAATTCCCTCTGAATTAAATTTTCCCAATTTTCAAAGAAAATCTTATATTGCCATGAATTTTTAATTCAAAATTTTCCTATTACCGAAACTTCCTACAGTATAAAAAAAACCTCAAAATCAAATTCTTCAACTTTTCAGAAAAATTATTTCAATCAGCTAAAAAATTAATCCACAAATTCATCATTCTGAACTGAACATTATCCTTTATTTCATTTTTTGTATAAATTCAAGTTTCATAAAGAATATTTCATTGGAAAGGTTTTTAATTTCTTTCATTTCGAACAGTATACGCCCCTGGTTTTTTATCCCTATTTTGATAGTAAAAATTTTACAATTAAAAATGTCCCTGACATTCGAAGAACGCGAGAAAGAAAAAGCGCCGAAGAAATCGTGGGACGTTAATTTCCGTCTCTTCGTGAAGCATTCTCGCTGCCAATCAGCAAACGAGAACGCGGTGACGGGTGAGAAAGCGTTAAAAGCATGTTCCATTTGAATCATGAAAGTAAAAAGATCGCTTCTACAAACGAGCGATTAATCAAAAATCTCCACTCATTATCCCCCACGAACGTCCCACTTTTGAAAATGTTTAAAACCGTTACGTCCAAATTTGGGCCCATTCATCTCAAAATACTCGATTTGTTTATAATAATTTGAGTTCAAGTTATGATGAATGACTTATAAACATAGCAGGTGCTGATAATCAATTTTCGAAAATAAAAACTTTTTTGATTCGAAAAGAAAAAAAACTCTACCTAAAAAATGACTTAAATTTAAAAATAAGAATAAAATAATTTTAAAAAATAAAATGAAAAACTTCAGAATAAACGTTTCTTTTTTTTTAGAAACAAGGAAAAAACCACAAAATATCTCCAGAAACTCACAAAGGGCACACAAATCCAGAAAAACTGATTTTCATAACAAATTGCAAACTCGTCTAAATTCGCGCAAGTGATCCAAAAACCATACACGCGCCAGATTTCTTAATCTTCCGACCTTTAAGCATCCTCATCTCCCACGCAAAAGGAGAACAATCTCCAGTCTTTAACTATCGCTCGGGCTCAAACAGCAACTTGCTACTCAAAGAAAATTTAAACGAGATGTCACAAAGAGAAATGGTTGAAAGTAATAAACGTCTTCTATGAACTACTTCCAAGAAAGCTACGTATTCATCTCGAAAAGAAGAAATATGCGAGAAAAGAATTTCTTCGAATGAAATCGAAATTGGGACTTGTACAACATCGAAATCAAATTTCGATTTCTCTTCAAACCAGTTCAACCAGAAAAAACTATAATTACAAAAAATTTATTTTCTTACTGAACAATTTTTGCATAAGCGAACTTTTTTAGAAATTTATTCCCATTTTAACCCCCCCCCCTCCCGCCCCCGCTGGGACTGAACATTGCTGTTCCGAAAAATTTCAACTTTCTTTTTCTTCGGACTTACTCTAGGTCACATCTCAGGTGTCTCGAGTGCGATCAAGGTTAAGAAAAAAATCGATGAATCATTTATGTTATATATATATTTTCGTCAAGGGTGTGTAAGTGAAAGTGAAGCTGGAGATTCGAAGAAAAAAATTTAGAAATTTGAAATTGTTACGTGATGATAGAAGCTATTTCAGGATCTTGGAAAGCTATAAAAATTAGGTGAAAACATGTTTTTGGTACAAAAAAATTGAGACGAGCTTTTTTTACATGAATAATAAGTAGTTTTTTTTCAACCATAAAAGTAGCCTGAAATGGTTTTTTTGTTGTTATTTTTGGATTTTATCGTGAAGGTCATAAATGATATTCAGAGGGTAAGAAATTTTTAATTAACATCAATGATTTGATTAAACTAATTTAATTCAAAATTATATGAAAAGTATCATATAAGTTACTTATCGAACAAGCTTGATTTGAAATTCGTAAATACTTCAAGTTGAAGTTTAAATTCGATTTCAGTTTTATTCCAAAAATCGAGTTTAAAAATTGTTATAACTACTTTAGTTTTCATTTATTATTATTTATTATATATTATAATATTATAGTATTTAAGTATCAAGTAGATAACCTAAGCTAGTTCTGGCTCCGAAGGTCCTACCTTAGTACTAATTTTAAGAAGTAGTATGGATCTGTGGTACAACATAAGAAGTTAGATTTCTTGAAACTTATTACGTTTTTTCATCATATAATAATATTCTTATATTAAATATGGCATCATTATTTATTGTACTATATTATGTATTATTTTTATTTATAATTATTATTCATATTGTTTCATTTATTATCAATCAATTATTATTGTTTGGCTACATTTTACGATACGAAATTTCGCTACTTTTATACTTCCTCGCGGCAGAATACGCGGTCGACCTTCATATTTTCCCCGTCCAGCAAAAGTTTCGTCAGAACCAGAACGCACGTACGTTTCGCCATTTGCTCTAATACGCGGACGATTTACGAGGAGAGTTTAGTGAAAATCTCAAAGAGCTGAATAGACACGAGTACACAGAAAGAGGAATAACAATAAATTAATTTACCGAGCGACAAAAAAGCGTTACGTCGCCGAGAAATGGTGCAATGCCAAAGAAAATACTTTAAAAAGCGCCCTATCTATTGACGAAATCGCTTCTTGAAAACTCGAACGACCTTCGATTTGTTACTCAATCCGAAATTTGTATTAGCTTGTTTTTGTATTTGCGTTATGTAACGATTTTTAGAAATTTTCAGGGACTCCAAATGGTAATGATGGAGAAAGTGATAGATACAATAGGTTTTTTTTTGCTGTGAGAAGTTTGTTGACCACTAGGAATTTGAATCTATTAGTGATTTTATTTCGGGGGATTGAACAGTCATAAGTGAAAGTTAGTTTTGATTGTGAGAAAAGTTTATTTTTATGGTTGTGGATTAAGTTGTGTTTAGGGAAAAAGGGATAGTGCAATTTATTAAGAGGTGGTTTAAAAAGAAGGGCTTGGAAAGTCCTTGATTTTCTGATGAACGAAAACATTTTAAATTGTATTTTTTTTTTTGGTTTTTATACTCGTAGCAATGATTTTGCGAATTTTTGAGAAGTTTTTAATGTTAATGGCGATAAAAATCAGTAATAACTTTTTTTTTCAAAAATCGATATAAAAGTTTACTCATATTTAATCCTATTTTATGAATTTTGGTAAATTGAAAAAAAATTGACCTTAAATATAAAAAGGGCGTTTTTTGCAATTTTTTATCGCAACAGTTTTTGAGAAACCTCAAACAAAAGTTAATGACAAAGGAAATCATAGAAAAGTTAATTTTTTTTGTCCATGGGAAATAATTGACTTCTAGAAATTGACTTTTATTTTAAAACTATTGTTTCATGATTTTTCTGAAAAACAATAGATATAAGTTAAAAGTTTAATGTTAGTAAAAAATGGACAAATGTAATTTAATCAATGCTGATTTAAAAAAAAAGACTCGAATTTTCAGGAATTCAAAATACCCATGAAGAAAGTCTTGATAATGATTTTATTTGTGGGAAGTATAATTGATTATTAAGAATTAAAACTAGTTTTTTGATAATTATTTCATGAATTTTTGATTTTTGATTTTGAATTTTTCATGTAATGCAATTTAATGAATGCTGGTTTGCATTCACTCGTAATAATTAAAAATTTTTCAGAAACCCAAAATTTTCATGACGAAGATAGTTATCGCAATTTAACAAATTTTTTTATGTGAGATGTGATAAATATTTCAAAGTTAAGAATAACTCCTAAAAAATCATATTATAAATATTTTTAGAAATCGATAGATATAATTTTAGTCATGAATGGAAATTTCAAATTATGAAAAATAATCGGATTTATATTCAGAAAATAAGGTTCCATGTAATTTGTAAATGGCGATCATTAAAAAAAACTAGACCCAAAAAAAATTTTTTTTCCCATGCATCCGTAAAAAAAGCCACTTTATTTCCATGGAATGCGGGAACAAAAGCCTCTTTTTGGGGTACTCGGAAATCAGCGGGAAATATCAACAAGAACCCTAGAAAATATTCATA
>JAPYZL010084370.1:0-17560 GCA_030522825.1 Platygaster orseoliae
TTCTCCCACGATTTCACGTCAACAGTCAGGTAATTCATCATTTCTCTAACTCTCAGCAGGGGTCCGAAATTACATATTCCTTGCGGGAGTTGAATAAAAAAATTTATTTTTACAAGTTCATTATACATTTTTAAATTTGTGTTAGTAAATTATGAAAAAATTATGTTCAAGAAAATTCAATAACTTTATTATTTTCTTCCAAAATTGAAATTGTAATTCAAAATATGATTTAAATGTCTGACGTAAGATTTTGTTGAATAATTCTATTTTTTTTTTAATATTTGAAAAAATTTATTAAATTTTTGTGAAATAATCAAGCATATCCTTATGACACTCATTTTCAAACAAAGTATCATACAGTTTTAATAAATAGAACATAAAAAACAAAATTAATTTAAGCCGAGTAACAAATGAAAAAATTGTTGACTGGATATTAAATTAAAATGATGAAATAATTTCGTAAAAAAAAACAGTTATAATACAATAGTGTATCGAATATCTATTTATTAAATGTTATGTAATGAAATTTTAAACGATTATAATAGAAAAAATAAATTCAAATTATTGTAATTTTTACTTTTTCCATTTAGTGATTGATTATTAATTATTGTTTATTGAAGTCAGAGGAAAATATAAACAAATTTGGTTTAAATCATTACAAAACGTGTAAGTTTAAATTGCAAAAATTATGATTTCATGCCAAGCGAAAAATTGAAGAAAGTATTATAATCAGTGAGTTTTTGAAATTGTAAATTAGATTTGGAAACACCAAAGTTTGATAATCGAAATTTATTGTAAACATTGAATTAAAAATAAATTTTTAAAGGCTGTTTTTATTAGATTGAGATTTATTTTTAGAAAATTAAAGGTCACAAAGATATTCCTCATTATTAAAGAAAAATCCAAAAAAAAATTTTTTTACGATTTCATTTGTACATTTTTAAATTTGTGTTATCAAAGTATGAAAAAAAATCATGTGTTAGAAAATTCAAAAACCTCATATTTTTTACCAAAATGAAGATTGCACTTCAAAATATGATTGAAATGCCTGACGTATGATTAGAGTAATTCTTTTTTTTTAAATATTTAAAAAAATGTTATCAGACCTTTGTGAAATAATCAAGCATATTCTTATGAAATTTATTTTCAAACAAATTATCATGCAATTTAAATAAATAAACCATAAAAAACAAAATAAAAATTAATCTTCTAAATAATCCTGAACTTGTACCGGATTTTCGTTTTTTTTTTTTTTTTTTTTTTTTTTTTTTTTTTTTTTTTTTTTTTTTTTTTTTTTTTTTTTTTTTTTTTTTTTTTTTTTTTTTTTTTTTTTGTGATTTTAACGATAGTTTAAAATTCAAAAAATTAAATGTTCATAATGAAGATTATTATATTCTTATCATTTGATTTTTTCATAATTTTTTTACATTTTTATTAACAAGACAAATTCAGTAATTTTGTATGATTTGATGGTTTTTAGTTACTTCATTGAAAAATTAATTTAGAAATTTGATTTTTTAGATAAAAATTTTATTTCTCATGATTATTACTTGACTTTGATTTTTCGTTTTAAAAATCTAATTTACCATTATTTTTTTTTGCACAGTAAAATCATTTTTTTCATCAAAATTTTGAGTTCAAAAGGTTTCTAATAACTATCCTTTTTCTTCAAATTCCATGATTTAATTTTTTGCTGACTTCAATAATTTCAAATTTTAGATGATTTTCTTCAAATTTTTGTACATTATTTTTGAAAATCTTTTTTTTTTATTTTAAAAATAAATTTTACATTTTTTTTCTTGATTTTGATTTTTCGTTTTTAAAATCTAATTTAAAATCTAATTTACTATCATTTTTTAACTATAGACTAAAATAATTTTTTTCATCAAAACTTTGAGTTCAGAAGGTTTCTAATAAATATCCTTATTCTTCAAATCCAAGATTTAATTATTTGCTGATTGCAATAAATTTCAATTTTAGATAATTTCCTTTTTTTTACATTATTTTTGAAAATCACTAAATAAGAAAAACTTTCAAAAATTTCCTTTTTTCATTTTCCCTTCCTTCGTTCTGTCAAAAATCAACACCTCTAATTTACGAAAAAAAAAGTAACATAAGGCCTAAAGTTGTTGCACATTTTGCAGAGTTTATCGACGTTGAAAACAATGTTGGAATACTCTTGAATAATTTGTAACGATTTTTTAATCCAGTCGCTAATTATTATTCCTGGTCCAGGTTTTGTGGAGCACGAAGGTATATTTTTTGTACGAGCGTTGAAGCCCGAAGTACATGAACTTGGTTTACATTAAACCAACCATATCTCGCCATTTAGATAAAACGAGTCGACTCTTTTTGGCCAAGTCTCGCTCGATAACGAATTTGAAAAATTTTCCCACGCTTTGTAGTCACGTATTCTACGAATAAAAAGACCCTTAAAAGTAATTACTCCGAAATTCTTGAAAATCCAAAAAGGGTCAACTCGTTAAAGTGCGAGAAAGATTGTAATAGCGTTTTTTTGAAGGCGCTAAAAACGTTTTTTAGGTAAAAATGAGCGAGGCGTAGCGAAAATTTCGATTATTAATTATACACTACTGACTACTTAATGATGTTATTTATATAACAAATCGTCACAAATTTTGAAACGTGAACAAGTTTGTAATTTTTTGAGGATTGTATGAACGTTTTTTCAGAATCATTAAAATTTTGATATTTTGAAAAATGAATTTTTTTTTTACCTTGATGGCGATGTTTGAGGAACTTTGGAGGTACATTAAATCGAGAAATTTTATGTAAAATTTTTTTTTTTTCTTCAAACGGTTCATTTTAGATTATTTTTATTTTTATTTTCTTCTTTGTACAGATGTCTTCCCGTGTTTTTGCGCTGTCGTCATTCTGGATCGTCTGGCAAAGTAAGTAAACAAAATTTTTTTTCTAAATGTTCGTTTCAATAGTACATTATGTATCAAGGGGCTAAAAGCAGTCATTTTTACCGTGAGAATAATGTTTATTCTCGCATGGGGTACGTTAGGAAGTGTTCGGAAGTGTTCGGAAATGTTCGGGTATGTTCGGAAGTGTTCGGGTAAGTTCGGAAGTGTTCGGGTATGTTCCAGTATAACATTTTGTGATATTAGTGTATGTTCGGAAGTGTTCGGGTATGATCGAGTATGTTCGGGGATGTTCGGGTATTAAGTGTTAAGTCTCAAGTATTAAGTGTTAAGTCTCAGGCATTAAGTTTCAAGTGTTCAGTTTTAAGTATTAAGTCTTAAGTATCAAGTGTTAAGTCTCAAGTGTTAGGTATTAAGTGTTAAGTATTAAGTGTTAAGTTTTAAGTACTAAGTCTTAAGCATTAAGTCTTAAGAAGTCAGGTTAGGTTAGTGTTGACTGAATCAGCGGGATAAAGTTTTTTTATTAAATAGAGAGATAAAACAATATTTCAACAAACTATTCAACAACGTGAGATGCTGTTGTATTACAAACAACGCTTTCGTGCTGAGCGTTGTTGAACCTGAGCGAGGTCTCGAGCTATCCCCAGGCTTCTTGTCACTCGTCGTGAGTTGCATAACCGAGAAGAGAGGTTGAGATATGAATGAAGAAGTGTGCGCGATAAATAGTGGCGAGGGTGAAGAAGCATCTGTAGAGAACTACAAAAAACACGAGGAAGGAAGGGGAGGCTTGGTGTTAACGAGAAAAAGAAAAAAAAAGAAATATGAGCTGGAATGATGCGACGAGAGTACTTGATTTTAGAACAAACGAGCCGCATGTACGTATGAACGTATGTACGTATGCCCATTTTTTGGGTGAAAAAGTTTTGGGTAGACAAAATTAAGGATAATTGCTGTTTCGGGCATTTCGAATAATAACAAGGAAGTTTTTCAAAATGAAATGCTTAATTTTGATAATTTTTTTTTAATTAGATGGGAATAAGAAAGTGTATGTATTTTTCCTTTCAGTTGAAATTGAAAATTCGGTGTATTTGAGTGTTTTCAGAAATTAAGAACAATTCTGAAAACAGGTTTTGAAGTTTTTCAAAATACAGGAATTTTCGAGAATCATACATTGATAATTCCTTATCTTCAAAATTATCGATTTTTGATTGCAGGAATTTCGCACACTTGAATTTTTTTATGAATGAGGAAAATGATAACTGTGGACATTTTAAATTCAAAATATCAGAATTCATAAATCATGGAAATTTGCAAATTCCCTATTCTTCCAAAATATTTAAATTATGTTGTAGAAAAAGAGGTTTTGTAATTTGAAAAAAAAAAAAATATTCAAAATTCGTGCATTGTAATGTCGACATTTCGTGAATTTTATAATATTTCTGTTTTTTTTTTAATTTGGTGAAATTAAAAAAGTGTATATATTTTTCTTTTCAGTTCATTTTTTTTCGATACTCGGAAATAACAATATTTGAAATTTGAAATTCGGAGTATTTGTGTCTTTAAAAAATTAAGAACAATTCAAGAATGTGAATTTTCAAAATTCATGATAAAAGAGTTTAAAAATTTTCACTATGGAATTACAAGTTTGAAAATTATTCGACTGAAAACAAGTTTTGCAGTTTTTCAAAATACAGGAATTTTTGGAAATCATACAATGAAAATTCTTTATCTGCAAAATTATCAATTTTAGATTGTATGAATTTCATGAACTTAAATTTTTTTTTAAATAAGGAAAATGATAAATGTGGAGATTCAAAATTCAAAATATCAGAAATCATAAATCATGGAAATTTGCAATTCTTCCAAAATATTTAAATTATGTTGCATGAAAGAGGTTTGAAAATTTGAAAAAAAAAAAAAATTTCGAAATTCGTGCATTGTTATGTTGACATTTCGTAAATTTTATAATAAAAATTGGTATTTCGGGAAAAATATTGATTTATAGAGACATTTTAAGAATAAGATTCTTAAAATTTTTTAATCTTTCAAGGTCGAGTCCTAATTTTTTTCTTTCAATTTTTTAAATTAAATCAAATTATGAATGAATGAATTTAATCATATGAATAAACAAAATTCGTATGATTCTGGTGCTGAGCATTTTGTTGGATTAATTAACAATTTGAAACACAATTTTCAAGTTTTTAACTTTGATTTTCACATCAGTTAAAAGTTTTCCAATCCAGTAAACGTAAAATTTACGACTCGAAAAATTGTTACGTATTGTTGTTAACGTAAAAAATTATCAAAATGATTTCTTCATTGTCGTTCAACAATGAAAATGTTTCTTAAAAATTTTTTCAAGTAACTAATAATACATGTTTCCAAACTTTTACAATTTTGATATCAATGATGTAACTGAAATCGATTCTGTGTTTTTTTTTTTTTT
Source organism: Platygaster orseoliae (assembly GCA_030522825.1). NCBI lineage: Eukaryota > Metazoa > Arthropoda > Insecta > Hymenoptera > Platygastridae > Platygaster > Platygaster orseoliae. Next base: position 5,332 of record JAPYZL010084370.1, read on the forward strand.
ATTCGGTGGGACTGAAAAAGTGTAAATATTTTCCCTTTTCAGTTCACTTTTCTTTCGATATTCGGAAATTACAATATTTAATATTGGAAATTCGGAGTATTTGAGTGTTTAAAAAATTAAGAACAATTCATGGATGTGAATTTTCAGAATTCATGAAAAAAGAGTTCAAAAATTTTCACTATGGAATTACAAGTTTTAAAATTATCCCACTGAAAACAGGTTTTGTAGTTTTTCAAAATACAGGAATTTTTGGGAATCATGCAATGAAAATTCTTTATCTGCAAAATTATCAATTTTAGATTGTATGAATTTCGTAAACTTAAATTTTTTTATAAATAAGGAAAATAATAACTGTGGACATTCAAAATTCAAAATATCAGAATTCATAAATCATGGAAATCTGCAAATTATCTAGTCTTCCAAAATATTTAAATTATGTTGCATAAAAAGAGGTTTTAAAATTTGAAAAAATATATTCGAAATTCGTGTATTATAATGTCGACATTTCGTATATTTTATAATAAAAATTGGTATTTCGGGAAAAGTATAGATTTATTCAGACATTTTAAGAAAAGGATTATTAGAATTTTTTAACTTTTCAAGGTAAAGTCCTCATTTTTTTCTTTTAATTTTTTACTTTAAATAAATTTTACTATCTATTCGTCAAAAAATTCCTATAATTCTGGTGCTGATGAATTTTGTGAAATTCATAACTCAATAATATAATAATTCATATAAACTTAAATTTTTTCATGAATAAGGAAAATGATAACTATGGACATTGAAAATTCAGAATATCAGAATTCACAAATCATGGAAATTTGCAAATTCCCTATTCTTCCAAAATATTAAACCTATGTTACATACAAAGTGGTTTTAAAATTTGAGAAAAAATATCCAAAATTCGTGCATCGTAAATTATTACAATAGATATATAATATTATTAAATTATTCGTGTGTTGTTTTACTTATTAGAATATTTTACGAATGAGATATCTCGAATTTTTCTCTTAGAATTTTTTACCTTAAACAAATTTACCAATCGATTCGTAAAAAAATTCATATAATTCTGGTGCTGATAAATTTTGAAAAATTAATTACAAACCAGAAATTGAAATCACAATTTTCAAGTTTTTAACTTAAATTTTTACATCAGTCAAAACTTTTACCAATTCAGTAAACGTAAAATTTACGACTCGAAAAATTGTCACGCATTGTTATTAACGTAAATAATTATGAGAATGATTTCTAAATTGTCGTTCAACAATGAAAATGTTTCTTGGAATTTTTTTCAAGTAACCAATAATACAAGTTTCCAAAGTTTTTGTCTAATTGTAATCATTGGTGCATTACAGCACGATGCATTTTGCAAGCAAGGGAAATTATTGGCGGCATTGACATAATATTTTAATTAGGATAAATGTTTCTATTACGTCTTAATTGTTTTTATTCTATTATGTATTAATTACACAGGAAAAAAAATTAGGGAAAACGGAACGTAACAATTTTGAAATACTGAAATTGTGATTTGAAACTTTGGATACGTTTTTATTTTATGAAAAGTTTAAAAAATCTATCATTAAAATCGATATAAAAATTATTTATTTATAATCGTTATAAAGTATTTAGTGTTTTAATTTTTTTTTATTTATATGACTGCTAAGTTTTATAATAACGTTAATGTCGTAATTTTTAATTTATTCAATTTGATATTTAAAAACGAAGGAAAAACATTTTCTTTAAATTCTGAAACTTTTAAAGAAAATGTAATATTGTAGGAAAAATGTTATACAACTTCATATTTTTGGCATTTCATATTGTAGTAGTAAAATTTGATAATTTACATACAAAAATTATTTTCCATATTAATTTATAAAATTATATAATAATATAATGTGTAATATATTATTATTATTATTATTATTATTATTATTATTATTATTATTATTATTATTATTATACATAAAATTTAATTATAATATATAATAATAAATAATGTGTGGAAAAATAAAAATATTTTCGTAGTTTAAAATGTGCATAATATACTCCTCAATATAAAAAAACCTCAATATTGCAAATATCATGTTTTTTAATTTGCACACTGAGAGAAGAAATGTTAACTATTAACATATGTATTTTCGGATATGGCGAAATAGATATATATTTGCCCAAAACATATAACATTTTTGATCAAATATAATTTGGTAACTGTCAAAAAATTATATTTATTTAAAAGTGTCCTACGTTTGGGGCAAATATATATCTACTTCGCCATATCCGAAAATACATATGTTAATAGTTAACATTTCTTCTCTCAGTGCAACATTTACGATTAGAAAAATTGTTACGCATTTATATCTCCGTACATAATCATGAGAACGATTTCTACATTGTAACATTGAAAATGTTTCTTAGAAGTTGTTTAAACTAGACTATAATGCATGTTTCCAAAGTTTTCGTATAATTATTCTGAAGAAAGGAGCATCATGCCAAAGGTAATTGTCGTGGAAACGACGAGTTGAAGGGGTGTTTGACAAAAGACAGGGTGGGGAAGCTCAGAAGGGCGGGAGGGTTGAGCCGAGAATGTACGAGTAAAGCTAACACGGCAGTCTTGCGATGCACTCCGCTAAAGACGCTCTAGCACGTGTTTTTTCGCGTCGTCGCAATCATTTAATTAGCGATAATGACAGTGATCCGCGATTACGCAAGTGCGCGCTCACGTGACCGGTACTTTGTTCTTTCGTCGAGTGGAAAAGGAACGGAGTGGGAGGCGGATGGCGTAGGAGTGGGGAGGGCTAAGAAAGACGATTTTAACGATAACACTTGTTCACATGAAAAATGTACTTAGTGGGAAAAGTGTTTTTCAGGATCATTTGGGGTCACTGAATATAAGAAAATTACTGATTAATTTTTTTGAAGAAGCGTTTTTGAGGTTTTTACAAAAAAGTTGTCTTTCGGTTTTTTTCTCAGTTATTGCAAAAAAGATCGGGAACAATCTAGTTGGTTTTAAAAAAATATAATGTTTTTTTGTAATCGAAATAGTAGTTTATAAGTTACAGGCGTTGAAAATTGAAAAATTCTTGTGAATGTTTGCAGTTTTTTGTATAATATGTTCACGTATTTTATGCTTTTTTGAAAAAAAAAATGTCTATTTTTTTCATTGTCAGAAAATCCAAACTATCCTGAAAAACTTTTTTTCTTTGAAATTTCAGAATTGATTCAGCGAATTTGTTGTGTGTATATATTGAAATTTTTGTTTGATTCGATTTATATACGGGACTATGGCGGCTTTCGGATCGATTCGCAGTGATATTCAGGTACGAAATAATTACAAAATTTTCATTAAAATGATTAATATAATTATTGAAATTAATAAATTTCATTTCTGTACTTTGAGAATCCTGATTTCTATGATTCTTATCTGAAAATTTGGAAAAACTTTTTATTTAATCATCACAGTGGAGGAATGTTCGTGACCTCGAGAAAAAAATTTTTTATGAGTCTGAGGTTCAAATGCGAACTTTTGAAAATAAGTAATATAATGAGTTGTTTGAACTTAGATCGTATCGTTAAAAAAATTGTGAATCAGATGAATGGTATAATTATATTAAACTTTTATTATTTTATTTCTATTATAATATTATTATCTTTTTATTAATTATTATATTTAAATTTTCCGAAAATCTATTCGAAATTTATTATTTCGAATTTTTTCTCTCATTTACTTTTACGTCGATTTTTTTCATTGACTTCAATGAAAATGGAGCTAAGAGGAAAGACCAGAAATCGAAAAAAAACATTGAAAAAAAAAAAAATTCGTATGAAAGACTTTTCAGTGAATTTCGTCACAATTGAAATTATGACTGATAATGAAGAATAAAAAATTTTTTATATATCAATTTATATTATTCCTAATTATTTATCATTTTCCTTGATGATATCAGTTGAATGATTTTTTCATAATTAAATGCCTAAATTACCTATTTTTTAATCAAATAAGTTTTTCGTCTAATGTTTTAATTATTGAATTAAAATTATGCTATTTTTGAATGATACTCAAATTTTGCAGTAAAGCTTAAATCCAGAAATCGTATATAATATAAAAATGATATTTTTTTCCAATCAAAACTGCCTAAGAATGCAGTAAATTCTGTTTAATAATGCGAATTAACAATTGATCCTTTTTAAAAAAATGTTAAATTTTGAAACTGCTTTGTTAAAATATTTTTCAGTCTCAAATTTTATTTTTCATTTGTTGAAACCTATAACTATTTTTTATTTATATATTTCTCAATTTTTTAAAACTCTTTTACCTCGCAGCCAATTTGATAAAAAAATCTCTTATAAAATTTTATGATTTTTGAACATTTAAGAAAAACAATGCAAAAATATTTATTAATAATTCTCATTTACAAGGATGCAGTCAATTCTATTTTTCGATACTAAATACAAACAATTTTAAAAATGTCTCTACCAAGTATCAAAATTGCAAATTTTACGATCTCAAAATTTCTATCATTAATTTATTTAAACGATGAAAATCGTTCTTTAAATTTTTGATTTTTGTTTTTTAATTGATTTAAAGGTCGTTATAAAATATTTTTACATTTAAAAATATTTCTTTTGTTAATATTTAATAATTTAATAAAAAATTCAATAATAAATTCATTAATAATAAAAAAATTCATAAAAATATAAAATATTTGAATAGTTTACGTAAATATGTAAAATATTACATTTTAAATAATTGATATATTTTTTTATTGAAGTCTGAATCATAATTTTTTTTTTACACATGAATTTGTAACTTTCCAACTGTTGAATCAAAAATTGAAAAATTTTTTCACTATTGACACATTTTGCAAACAAGTTTATACTCCAAAAATCTTCAAATTTGAAATTCTCTTTTCTGCAATATTACAGCATTTCAAAAAAGCAGTAAATATAAAAAATCGATGAATTTTGAGATTTTAGAAACAAAATTTGATCCGGCAATTGATGGTTTGTAAACAAATTTCAATTTTTAATAAAACTGAAAATCGATTTGTCATTTCTTCGCCTCTTTATTTCCACATAGTAATTTTCAATTCAAAGTTTTATGATTTAGGAAAAAAACCTTAGGAAAATGCTGCGTCACGCGATCTCTACTTCCAGTACAAATTTTTTTATTTCAGTCTTTGACCATATTAGGCAGCTAAAAAATATATTGCAATTTTTTTCTTTACTTTATCGTACTTTATTTGAATCATTTTTTCAGTAATTGTATTTTTGATCGTATGTTAGATATGAAAATCATGTTAAGAATCACAGTTTGAATTAAAAATACCATAATCAATTCGTAATAAAAAATATCAAAATAATCTAATTTTACTTTACTAATAATGATTTAAAAAATAATTCTTCACTTATTCATGTAAGTGTTTCCATAATCATGTATATATGACATTTAATTCTGAAAAATTAAATAGAAAGAAAAAAGTAATATACATTTATACGGAGAATAATTTCTCTGATTTTTTTTTGAATTTTTCTGAGAGTTAAAATCCTCTGCCACTTTTTATAAAACTCAAAATCAAAAAAGATATTTGAGTTTTAAATTCAACAAATCCGATTGGCTAAAAATTCTAACTTTTTTTTTCCACTCCTCGGAAGAGCTTGTTCATTTGCAAAATTTCAAACTCGAATATCTTTTTTGATTTTCAATAGTTTCTGATACACACTGTATAATATTGCTGGTTAGCGTAGAAAAAAAGATTTTGTTCGTAACTTCATGAATCCGAAAAGGTTCGTTTCACAAATTGACAAAATAATTTCATTTCGAACGAATTTCGGACATGTGAATTTTTTATCCGATACTCTACAAGTGCCGGATTCAGTATAAAAATTCGCGTACATCTGCCGTGGAAGCGGTTCACCCCTGGACGTTGTCCTCTTTTCTTTGCAGAAACCCTGCCTCTGCTCCGTAACCTTCTATTTCACAATATCCCTCGCGACGATAACTCTTACGTAATTTTTTCTATTGGTTTACATGCTCATTACGAATCAACGAGTTTCTCATTGCATTTACAAGATGTGCAAATTGAAAAAAATATGCAAATACCTTCGACGAGAAAATCATCTTTTTTTTTTTTGATGATCGAAATATTTTATAATTCGCATTCGTTCATTAAGATGATTTTCTTGGTTTATCACTAATTTCATATCATTAATAATTTATTACAAATTAATGTAATTAAGAAAAAAGTTTTTTTTATGGATATTCTAAAAACTTTTTTATTTTATAGTTATGTACTCATAAGAACGATTTATAGTGTATATTTTGAATATATATTTCTTCGTAGCAGATCAGAAAATACAATAAATCATCGATATGTCACATTAGATGTTTTACGCAACGTTAAACAAAATTTTTATGAAAAAAAACTGGTTCATTCTAGTTAATTGATTTTTTGTCATTGAATCTACTTTGCTAGAATGATTCTGAAAGTGTGTTTTATATGAGTTTTACATGCTTATTATAGTATATTTTGTAACTAGGACCTAAGGCGTGGCTTTTTGGGCGAGGGCCAATTTATCTGCCGAGGCGTAGCCGAGGCTGATAAATTGATCCGAGAACTTTTGCAAAATACGCAGCACAAAAAGGTGCTTCTCGCACCTGAAAATCAACGCGAAGGGGGTGCATTTCCGACACTGCGCAACGGCGGCCATTTTGAACTATAGTTCATTATAGTTCATTATTTTGAACTATAGTTCAAAATGGCCGCCGTTGAGTGTTTTTTCCCTGGTTGTCTGTCGGTAAAAAAACCTTCCCCTAGGTAAAAAAAAGCAAAAACACGCAAAAAAAAGTGACGCCCACTTCGGAATGATCAAAACCAAATCGCCGGTCGGAAATGCACNNNGTAAAAAAAAGCAAAAACACGCAAAAAAAAGTGACGCCCACTTCGGAATGATCAAAACCAAATCGCCGGTCGGAAATGCACGTCCTTCGTGTTTGTTTTTAGGTGCAGAAAGCACCTTTTTTGTGCGTGTTTTGTAAAAAAAATTTAGTACTCTCTGATTACGCTCATGAAGGACGTGTCTTGAAAAAATGTTAAACATTTTTAATGAAAAAATTCGTAATTTTATTTTAATATTAAAGAAATAGAAGAACTTTTCTCTAAATAAAAAAAAATGCAGAATACAGGTTGATCAACTTTGATTACGTGTGAAAATTGCGTTAAATATTCAGTTATAAGAAAAGTAACTAAAAAAAAAAGAAAAAAAGGGGGAGTGGACATTTTCGAATGCGCATTTAAATGATGTGCGTGTGTGGATAGTTTCATTGAGCTAACAACCTTTTAACCCAACGTCCTCTCGCGGTGTCACACTCTTCCCCCCTCCCTCCCCTCATACACCTCTTCTCTTGACTAAGCAACTTCCGGTTCCGACAAAAAATAATCAACGACCTCGAGCGAGAAACGGAAGTCGTAGGAAGTAACCAATTGCGCGACAATACTGTATTCTACGATTTAATATTTTTCGTAGGCGAAAAAAAAAGGAAAATGAAACAAAAGTGGGATCAGGTTTGAAATTAATTGAGTCTATCAAAATTTTCTGATATTTTATTAGTTTTCTGAAAGTTTTTACTTGGAATTTTCGAATTTTTAAATAATTTATAGGATTTTTTTGTTATGGTTATAGCGGTATGTACTTAGGATTGGAATTATAGATTTTAAGAAATTAATTTTGAAAAATTGTAAAGTATCGAAATTTTGTAGGAATAGAGGTTTCGAATGATTTTTTTGGAAAATCAAAGTCTTTACAGTTTTTTTTTCACTTTTTAAATCAAACTTTATGCTATAGTTCTTTAACTAAAGTATATAATAATTTGGAATTTTCTTATTTTAAAATAATTTGAAATAATTTTTTGTTATGGTTATAACAGTATTTACACAGGATTGGAATTATAGATTTTGAAATATTAATTTTGAAAATTTGAAAAGTATCGAAATTTTCCAGAAAGAGAGGTTAGGAATGAATTTTTGGAAAATCAAAATCCTTACATTTTTCTTGTTTACTTTTTAAATCAAATTTTATGTTATAGCTCGAAAACGTAAAATACTTGAGAAAATTCAAGAAAATTTTTGCAGACCCGATACGTATTAAAATTTTTTGAATTGAAAGAGAATACATTCAAACACGAAATTCTAAGGAATTGATAGAAACAAAATTCATGGAATGTGTAAAAATATTTTATAATTTTTTTAAGTATCGATTTTGTATTTTAGAATTTTTAAAGAATTACAGAGATTTTCTTTTTACAGTTATAACACTATTTAATCAAGATTTGAATTCTAGATTTTGAAAAATCAGTTTTGAAATTGGGAGGAATTTTGGAGGATTCTTGAAATTTTGAGATATTTCCTAAAAAATTTAAAAATCATCGAGATTTTTCTGGGAACAAAGATTTGTTATGATTTTAAAGAAAATCCAAATCTGGAAATTTATTTTATTTTTTTAACTTCTTGAAATCAAACTTTGAGTTGTAGCTCGAAAACATAAAATACTTGAGAAAATGCAAGAAAATTTTTGCAGACACAATACGTATTAAAATTTTGGAACCAAAAAAGAATACTTCTTAAACACAAAATTTTGAATAATTAATAAAAAAAAAACTCATGGAATCTGTCAGAATTCGCTGATATTTTATTAATTTTTTTAAAGTTTTTATTCAGTATTTTCAAATTTCCAGAATTTCAGGGATTTTCTGGTTATAGTTATGAGTATTTACTCAGGATTAGGATTATAGATTTTGTAAAATCAGCTTTGAAATTGGGAGGAATTTTGGAGGATTCTTGGAATTTGAGGTTTATATCCTGAAAAATAAAAAAATTATTAAAACTTTTCTAGGAATAGAGGGTTGGTATGATTTTTAAGAACACCAAAATCTTAACATTTTATAAAAATTAAATTTCAATTGATAGCTCGATAACGTTAAATATTTAAGAAATTGCAAGAAAGTTTCTGCAAGCACAAAACGTATTAAAATTTTTAAAATTCACTTTCTAAAATTTCATGAATTTAAATACGATAATCATAAAGTTGTTATATTTTACAAAAAAATATCAATCAATGATTTCAATTTTTATTACATGAACTATGTTCTTGAACATTTTTTTTTTTTAAATAATATCCTATAAAAATTTCCAAAACAAAATTGCTTGACTACTTGACTTTGCAAAGCATTGAAATAGAAACAAACTATTTTTCTTCGTTATCATGATATAATGGTAATAATTAATTTATTAAACCGCATAACAAATAATTCATTCAAAGCATCCAAAACAAACTCGACAAGGATTCATTAATATACCATCAAATCATTACAAAAACTCAAAAAAGAAAATAAAAAAACACAAAGAAAATCTCTAAAACAAAAAGTACAAGATTAGAAACCAGAGAAAAAGCTTCTATATTCCCCGAGGAAAACTTTATTTTATTAAACTAACATTCATTGTTTTTCTAAAGAACGTCAGAAGACTGCGAAAATTCCCTTCGAAAAACATCTGCGCACTTTGTCGTAAAGTTTCATTTGGTAAAAGCAGACTTTTCTTCACTTACAAACTTTGTGATTTAAACTGATCAAGCTTTTTTCATTTCAGTTACGATTAAGAATCTTCCGAAAACTTGTGATTTATGAAAATTAAGAGTCTCTTTCCTGAAATGAAGTTAAGAATGTGCAGAATAAATTTCACCGAATATATATGAATTCATGAGTTGTTACTAAGCTGTGACGGTTTGTTGCAAAATTAATTTAATTTATTTGTTTCACATATCATGAATAGTAGTTAATTTTGAAAAATGTTATCAAATAAACAATTTATTTAAATTCATTCTAAACAGCATTTCTATGAAAATTATGTAACTTTTCTGAATTAAATGCTAAAAATATCATTATTTATTTCATAAATAAAAAACTCTTACAATAAAACGATAAAAGTAATGTAAAATATATTTTTGAGTTTGCATATAATTACATGACCATGAACTGTTTTCATTGGAAAAGTGTAATAATTAATATATAGTACAAAGAACATGTAGTCCCTGGTGTCGTCACGTCCAAGCTTACTTAGAGTTGTGTTAGCTTTCCCCGCGAGTGCTCTCGTCTGAACAAATTCAAAAGTCTTAACGGCTTTTGGGGACATTTTGCACGTCCCAAAAGAGCATCGTTGGCATTATCCTTTATAAAATATTCAATGAACGAGCGAAATTCTATCGAGAACAGCATGAATTGAAAAGTAGTTTTACGTACCCTACAACGTTCGCCTAAAATTTCAAGGTACTTTCATTTTTTATCAAGAATATTAATTTTTTTCAGAGAATCACGCTAAAAAACAATATGGTTTTCACAACCTCATTTGTGGTTGGTGCAACAACATAAAAAAGACTATAAACTTCACAAAAGTTGCAGTAACTTTTAATGTTGTTGAACTAACCACAAATGAGGTTGTAACAACCATATTGTTTTTTATATCGAAAATATCGAGAAAAGGAATGTTTTCAAAGCAAAAAATGCAGGAATAATGGCTCACCTTCTCGAAGATTTCAGGAAAATATATTTCTCAGCTTTATTCTAATAATATGGCCTGGGATTATAGCTCGGTAAATGAGACGTGTCAAATTAGCGGCTTCATAACAAGAATATTATGATGCGTGTGTAAAATGCGTGCGTGAAAAGCAGCCCTGGCGGAACAGCGCTGGAAGTGAAGAAGTTCCGCCCAGGATCGCGCAAGGTCAGCGTCCTCTAGGATGCCGAGAACACTCGGGGAATCCGTTCCGTTCCCGCCTTCAAAACTTCGAATTTTGCAGGCAAGATGTATGTCGTTTTATGGTTTACCGGTTCACGTGCCTCGCAAATTGCCATTCATTCATTTTGTTCTGCCTTTGAATAGTCGCTCTGGGGTTTATAGCAAGCCTCTTGCCACGAGAGGATTTCCTCTTTTCAAAAAAAATTCACGGGAACGTGGAAAGGAGTCTTGTTTCTTTTTTTTGATTTTGAAAATTTTTTTTGGTTGGGAATGTATAATTGGTTTTAAGTTGTAATTAGAAACTGGTCGGAGAGAAAAATATAGTACTTTTTACTAAAAAATGTAGCAATGGGGAGTTGAGACGAAATATAGTAAGTTTTACTATAAAGAGTATTGTATTGTTCAAAATATTCGGATTGTAGTTATTGGTATGTAGTATAGTAGTTGTAGTTGTTTATAGTGAAACTCGTATATGTATAGTAATACTTATGAAAAAATGTAGAAATTATGATCATGTAAGGTAATTTTTAATAAGGTAAAATCACGTAAGGCAATTAATTTTTTTCTATAATAACGCGTATAACAATTGTAAGTAAAAAAATATGTATAATTATTGAACTCACTGCAACGAGTATGTACATATATGCAGAATAAATTGAATTGAATTAATTTTCTTCAATATATCAACTTATAATTGCGATATTTGATGCTTTACTACACTGCATTGAAAAATAAATATATTTATGGATGAATATACTCTTATATATCGAAAATAAACATTTTATTTCAGATTTTTCTACAATATTGTTAAAATTACTGTATATACAGTAATTTTTACAATATTTCGAATAAAAATTTCTAGGTTTTTTTTCTCAGTGTGTGAATGAAATTTTTTGGAAATTATGTTATGCAATATAACATATATAATATGTGAAATAATATACAAATTACTATAATGCATAATTACTTATAGATAATGATAATAAACAAAAAATGAAAATATTTTGTATTTATAAACAATATGTCAATATTTTATTTTTATTAATGTTGAAATATTGAGATATTTTGATATTCAAGAAATATAAATTTTGAATTGAACACGTGCGTACGCAGAAAAAATTTTCGGGAAGGTGGGGAAGTTTTGTTGAATTCAGTTTTTACTTCTGTGACCGATTTTTGAAAGTCTTCAAAGATTTCACAATTTTTCGACATTTCGGGAGGGGGGGGGTTGAACCCGAAAACGCCCCCCTCCCCTGCGTACGCCCCTGGAATTGAACAAGGCATCATTTAAAAATAGATATTTTCATCACTCTAACCTCAAACCGGACATTTTGACGTGACTTAGAGGCTATTGTGATGAAAAATTACGTTCGCAATCGTGAGCTATCGTCAATTTTGGCTAATCCTATTTTGTCCCTCGCCTTCGGCTCGGGCAAAAACGT
>JAPYZL010084378.1:0-17262 GCA_030522825.1 Platygaster orseoliae
ATATATACGCAGTTCTAAAATTACAAGTAAAGGAGTTGGTTAAATTAAAATACCTAAGCTGATGATATTTCCAAAATGTTAAGAATTTAGAATTTTCAAGTACTTCAACTTTAGGAAATTTCAGGGATTGTAAACTAACTGAAATAATCAAAATAAAACAATAGATGTAATGAAAGTTAAAAACAATTAATAACTAAATGTAATTCATTCTATAAGAGTTGTTTAAAGGTAAAAATGTTAATTGTTGAAGTGTTTGGGAATGAACATTTTCTAAGTTTAATAAAAAAAATAATTAACCTTGTTCGCGATTGTTGGCAACTTCAGCTAAATTGCCGTGGTCGTCTGGATCAATTCCAGCCGCTACATTTTCTTCTCGGAATCTTCTTTCAATTAAATTTAATTCGCGTCTCACTGCGCGAAAACGCCGAACACGATTTCGGGTGAGTTCCCGTCGCCTCTTCATTTTATTACAATAATTATCCGCATTATGAAAATAAACTATTAATAACCCAGCAACATTGTTTATGTTTTTAGGATTTCAGTATACCTATATACTGATCAGCTGTTGTAAATAACGGACAACAGTCGGGGCAAATATATTGGTCCGTTATCGCTTAACGATATCGGACCGAAATCTCCAACAAATTTTCGGTCCGATATTAGATCGACATCGTCAACCGATTAATCGGACGCCGATACGATCGCGATATCGGTCCGATGTACTGCGATATCGGCCCGAACTTTTTTTCCACTCGGGATATTATATTTTTACTTACAATCCTACACTATTACCTTATTTTTACTAAGGTATAAGGAGAATAAGAATATAATAATGAAATAGGATAGGGTAAGAAATGAGGTGATATAGGATAGGACAGGGCAGAACAGGATATGATATATATGATATGATAGGATAGGAAAGTATAAGATGAAATAGGATATTATAGTTTAGGATGAGGTGAAAAGTAAGATAAAAGTATTATAAACTTTAATAATAAGTCTTTGGATGTAAATAACAATTAGTTATACATTCTGATGTTAAGTGACATTGAATATATTGTGAGATTTGCGCTATTGTAACGTTTTGTGACATTTCAGATTTTGTAAGATTGTTGATATTGTGAGGTTTTGTTACATTGAGTTATATTCTGATGTTTTATAACATTTGGTGATATTGTAATGTTATATTGTAGGATTTGTGATATTGCGATGTTTTTGAATTCAGTAATATTATGATGTTTTTCAACATTGAGTCATTTCACGATGTTTCGTGGCATTTCGTTATATTGTGATGTTTTTCGACAATAATTGATATTGTGAAGTTTTTGTAAAATTTGGTGATTTTATAACATTTTTGAGATATTTAGTGACGTCGAGATATATTGGGACATCATAATATTCAAGTGTGTTTGGGTATGTTTGGAAGAGTTCTGGTACGTTTGGAATCTAATATAACCTAATCTATAATCCAACCGCTGAAAACGACAGCAGCACGGTAGTCAAGTTTTTTTAGAGAAAAGATTAAAATCCGGACAAATATTGCAATATGTATTGTAAAACTTTATCTAGGAAGGCCAGAAATCTGCCGGATTTTTTAATACACTCGTACTCCAATTTTACGATGTCTGATTTTACGATGTATCTGATTTTACGATGCCCGGAACTCGAATTTTACGATGCCCCCTTATCCCCATACTTTACACTGAGAACGCACGCACACTCTGATTCTGCGTTCGCATGACAATCACGGACAGAGCGCACACTATCAAAGAGATGCGGTGGTGGGAGCCCCACGCACCATCGTAAAATTGCAGTACTGATGCCTCGAACCCATCGTAAAATTGGAGTACGAGTTTATGTATATATTATAACCTAACAAAATCTCACTTATCTAACCTAACTCTAACCGCACCTAACCTTATATACTATGTACTTATAGCTTTTAAATAAAACCTACAATTTAAAAATGTTCATCTTTAATTTTTGACAAACATCAATGAATTATTTTAAAAAATGGTGTTTCAGAGTATTTTTTTATTATTTTGTCAAATAGCGAATTTCATGCTAAAACTTACGACAGTTTTCATATACTATATCTTCAAAATTGTGTAAAAAATCACTTTGGATTTGAATTTGTAGTCTATCAGTTGTAGTCACAGAGCAGGCAATAAAAACTTTCGAAAATTATTCTATAACAAGTCAGGTAATATTTCTTTGTTTTGAGGGTTATGAATTACGAATTCAGATGTAAATAATGAATGGATTAATTAACAAATTCAAAAAATCTAAGAATTTTTAATTGCACATTTTTCTTTGTCGATTAAAAAATGACGACGAAAAAAAATGTATTTGAAATGATAAATTTTTTGCTGATTCTAGAAAAAAGTTGTTTTTCCGCTTTCAGAACTAATTTTGTTCACTCCAAAAAATTCCTACGCTGAATTCTCGCAAACCCCGCAAAACTAACAGCAAACACGTCGCATATTCTGCCTTTATCATGTTTGTTGCAACTCCTAGCACGTAAAACAATTCGTGGCTTTTCGATTTGAATGCCGTATACTTCCGAAAACGTCCTAGACCTCTTAATCTACTTTGATCCGATAGGCCCCGCAGATTAATCTGCTCTTTGGTCCAAATCGTTCCAACGTCGTTATTTCCTGCGCAGCTTATACGTACGTTATATGTATAGGAAACGAAACTTAATCGAAGCTGAAAATTGTTGGTACGCATTCTAGTAATGCCTTAGGAAATTGATTTGGAGTTGACCTGCGTTCGAGTTCATCGTTCTGCAACCGGCGAAACTTGAAATTAACATCTCATATTTATTCATAATCTAGCACGTATGTGGCAATTTTGTACGTCCGATGAAGTGTCTTGTGGGGCATTGATAAAGCGCCATCCCTCGGAGTTTTCGCCTGTTTAGACCGCGATAAGGTATTCAGCACAGCCTTTTCTTTTCTCGGAATAACTCTATTCCAACGGAAATAATGTGTAAACTCGAGTTTGCGTCGGCTGTAATTCGCGAAACGCCATAGGTAATGCTGACGTTTTTAACACCTCCGAAGGTGGTACAGGATACGACTAGGTGAGGATATTACTGGTTTTCGTTTGAGGGAGGAAGTCACAAATCAAGAAAATCACAAAAAAATCGTAGAATTCATGAAAAAGAGTAAGAATAACTTATCGTGTGAAAAGGAGGTTTCTATATTTTCTCGTACTGGAATGAAAGGTTCAGAAATTTGCTATTCAATAACTGATTATTCTATGTATGTCTATTCTATGATATACAAGTTCAGTTTTAAGAATCATGTAACTAGATTTCTGTAAAACTCTGTTATTTGAAATATAGTTATAAAATTGTCATTGATACATTAATGATTTGAGAGTGAAGGGTCATAGGACTGCATGTGTTGTAACGATAATCCTAAAGTTTTATACTTCGGAAGAACAGGTTTTCTTCCCATGAATATGAGTTTTCAGAAGTTGGGTATTACAGATTTCGTTTTTTTCATTTGTCTATTCTATAATTTACATGTTTGGAGTTCAAAATAATGAATGATAGCGTAACACTTCGTTATGTCCTGCAACACTTGAACGACACTCCAAAAACCAGAAACAAACAAAATATTGAATGCAATATTGACTCTCGTTGTCGGAAAAACGCTACATTATGAAGAATCTCGCGATCATAGTTGATCTGTAATCCGCTTGGATTTTCAGGAATGAATTTTCATATGACTGAAAACATCGAGAAATAAATCGTTGACGCTACCGATGTCAGATTAACGGGAGATTTATCGGCCGCGAAAATCTAGCGGCTGAGGGTTTGAATTATGTAGCGATCAATGGGCGCCATTTATTCGAGTTCATTGTACTTTTGCTGCACCTGCATAACTTTTTTCCCGGCACAAAAGGATCCAGTTGAAGACTTTCATCTTGGGACGGAAATGCGGGGCCGTAAAGTTCTTTCTAAATTGCCGTGAGCTAAACTTGCCAACTTTTTGATGGCGCCAAAACTTTTCAAAATTTCCATGTTAAATCATGCAAGTTTTGACGCACACATGAGAAAACGTTAACAAGGGAAGAAAGTTAAAAATAGGAATTTGTCAGCACAAGGCGAACTCTTACCTAATTGTTAGGATGATTTTTCAGATTTTTCCAAATCCTCTTTTTTAATTGAAATGAAACACACAGACTTGTTAATTACTCATCTCAGGAATCTTAAAGTCATTATATTTTACTCACGTGTACTTCAGCGTATTTTGAAAATAACTTCATTCCTGCCCATGCGTGAGCTCTTCCGTGGGTAGGATCCGAGTTGAGCACAGTTGTTGAAAATTTAGTGGTTCCAAAAAAAGGTACGTTATTCTTCTTTCCAAGTTGAGCACAAGAGTTCAGATTCAGGTAGAGAAGACAGTTATCATCGGGAAAAAATTTATCTTCGGGAAAAACCAAAATGACTTATGCTGAAATTCGTATGCCCCGTAATTTCGAAGGTTGTCATACAGCAAGATAACTATGAATGGTAATTACTTAAAAGTACCCTAGGTGAGGATTGGCGTTAGTTTTAAAACGCGTAAGGAAGCCTTGGGGTCGCGCTAAGGTTATTTTGCAGCAAGATTACTTTCGAAGGATTTCATGCAGCAAAATTTCGTTGTAAGATTATTAATGAAAAGTGCTGTGGGTCTACAAGTAGTCTTGTAATAAAGTATTTCACTGTTTTAGAATAAATTCGCTGATTTACAACAAATAAGTTTTTTTTTCTGGACTTGTGTAAGAAAGTTTTTTGTGAATATGGCTTTTGTGAAAACGGAATTCGTGAAAATGGCTTTCATGAAAGAGGTGACTTTGTGCTTTACTCGGAATCACAATTTCCGAACCCTTTACTTTTTTTTCTTGTGCCCAATTTGAAATTTTCAAATAGTTTTTTTAATAGTTTGTGCTCAACTCGATAGCCCGTAGGAAAACGTTCCGTAGAATTTCCATAGAAGTTCAATGGAAATTCTATGGAAAATTTATTTATATTGATTTTCCATACGTTTTCCCTTGGTGGGTCTGAAAGGAAATTTTTTTCCATAGAGCTGATGAATGGAAAAATTTTTCCATATGTTTTCCCTTGGTGGGTCTGAAAGGAAATTTTTTTTCCACAGAGTTGATGAATGGAAAAAATTTCCATACGTTTTCCCTTGGTGGGTCTGAAGGGAAACTTTTTTTCCATAGAACTGATGAATGGAAAAATTTTTCCATACGTTTTCCCTTGGTGGGTCTGAAGGGAAATTTTTTTTCCATGGAGCTGATGAATGGAAAAAGCTTTCCATACGTTTTTTATTGGTGGGTCTGAAGGGAAATTTTTTTTTTCATACAGCTAATGAATGGAAAAATTTTTCGGTATGTTTTCCATTCGTAAGATGGAATGAAAATTTTGGTCGTTAAGATGATGAATGAAAAAAATGTTCCATACGTTTTGCATTGGTAAGTCCGAAAGGAAATTTTTTCCACCAAGCTGATAAACGGAAAATTTTTTCCGTTTAAAAAAACGGAATTTTTTTTGAAATTGAAACGGAAAATTGGAACGGATATTTTTCGTTTCAAAAAAACGGAAAACATTCGATTTGACTGTCAACAATCAAAATTTGACAGTCTTACATTCGGTTTCCCTGGTCAACGGTCAAAATTTTACTTACAGTCGATTTCACTGTCTACAGTCAAATTTGAGTGTGTCACAGTCAATTTGACTGTTGACACAAAATTCGACTGCTAAAAGTCGAAATTTGACCGTTTCAAAGTGAATTTGAGTTTTGACAGTCTATTTTTAATTATTTCACAGTTTACTCGAATGTCAGTTAACACTACGTAAGTGATTTTGATTTTCATAAAAAAAGGCAAAATTTCTATGAAAATCAGATATTTTCATAAGAATTTTGATTTTTATGAAGTCGATCTTATAAAATTAAAAAAAAATTATTTGATGAAATATTCATGAAACCTTCGCGCAAGTTTTCATTTTATAAATTTCACATGGGTTTTTTTTACATGTTTCTGTAATCTTTTAACTGAAATATTTCAATGAAAGCAAGTTGGAAACGTTTTTGGACGTTCCATACATGCAAATGTTTTGATAAAGTTCAACATATTGATGTTCATATCCTAAATTCGCATGCAGTTAATAACACTATGAAAACTTTTTTCAGTTTTTTCAAATTATTTTTCAAGTTTTCATCATATATATTTTACAAATGTTTTTTATGACATGATAGTTCGTTATTTTTTATCATAAACGTATCAACAAAAGTATTATAAAACGTTTTTGAGAATTTTTATGTGAAATGCTCAAAAAAGTTAATTCAAAAGCTTATTATTAACTTTTTTTAAAAATGATTCCAAAACTTTGGAAAAATAGAGAATCATACTTCTGAGTTAATTTTTCTAATACATTATTAACTATTTTAGAAAACCGATAGAAATGAACATTATTTACTTGCCTTTTTTTCGACTCTTTAGTATCTACCAACATTGACCAGAGTGAGTCCTTAAGATTAAATGAACAATTTTCAATGAACTCTGCAGTACATCAATGGTCGAGTGGATAAATACCAGGTGATGCAGTGGGGGGGGACCCAGTCCCGCGTTCGCGTCCCATCTCCGGCAAAATTTTTTTCATATATATTCATCTAATCATTGCTAATTATAAGTGAAATTGTGAAATTACTTCCAGAAAAAAAATGCATAAATTAATAGCAACATAGTAAAAAATGGTAAAACTTCGAAACAAATTTTTTTTTCTTTTTGGTTCAGTTTGACTGTTTTTTTCGTAATGGCATGTATGGAAATTCAATGGAAAACCAAAACAAAAGTTCAATGGAAAAATCTTCATAGGCCAAAAAACCATAGACTTTTCCATTGGAAAATTCAATGGAAATTCTTATGGAAATTTCAATGGAAATTTCTACGGAAATTCTTATGGCAATTTCTATGGAAATTCTATGAAACGTTTTCCTACGGGAGCAACCCTTCTGTGTTGTAAAGTTTAGCGTAGTAACATTTTATGAATCTCAAGACAAGCCATTTTTACATAAATAACAAATTTTTTAAATGTGACTATGAGATCCAAATGCACAGGAAAAGATTTTTTTTTTCTTGTCCAAGTGACAAATTTTATGTCATAATTAGTGTGTGGTAATGCATCGTGCGATTTATAATATTCGAAAAAAGCGTTTTCTCGGAGCAAAGATGAAATCGTTTATACTTGATAACTTGATCCTGCGGCTCCGAGAGGGAGTATTTTTCGAATTTCGATTAATAGTACTGCATAAACCAATAAAACACTTGATTATTGCATTCCTTATCCTTTTTTTTTTTCAAAAATTCGGTAAGAAATCTCAAAATTCAATGTGAAGAAAAAAAATTATCGATATTGTTTAGATAGTTCCAAAACTGTAACTCAATTTTTCTGAAACTTTTGACCGTACGCCCAATGATTATTGAAAGTGATGAAGAATGAATGATAATCATAATAGATTAGGTTTTACTTTGAAAGTAATTGCCAAAGATTTTTGTCGTTACGATAGGGTGGAGAAGGGCAGAATAGAAACAGCATAACTACCCGACCATCGTGAACTTGTGATAAGAAACAATGTACCATGCAGCATAAGATTGTTCTGAATTGTGCTCGACATTGCTTCCATCGCGCAGCCATTAGAGATCAAGAATAAAGAAGGTCGATTCGACATTAAAAGGCACGTTAACTTCTTATTCAACCGTCATTATTCCGCTCAAATAAAACTTTACGACATTTTGCATCCCAAAGACAATCCTTACTTTTCACTTAACTATAAAAAAACCTAATTCCTACAAAAAAAAACGTTTGTTTTTCTCGTATGTATATAATTTAAGAATGAGAAAATACTTTTTTTCTGTCATAAGTTGTCTGAGTTTTTGTATGATTTTCCGACATAATTTTCTTTGAATTCGTTTTTGATACTGAATTTTACGGAAAAATGTTTCAGGAAATTTTGAAACATTGCGGGAGTAGTAGTTGAAGAGAAGAGTAAAATAATATTCAATTGAATTTTCATTGATAAACGAGAACTCAGTATACATGTGAACAAATAGAATTTACAATATTGTTTCAAAACTGAAAAACAGAAAAAAAAGTTGAGACAATGCAGTTTTGTACGTTGAAGTTTTTTGGCGAATACTTTCATGGTTGGTCATAATTTGTCATGGGATCTTTGAAGCAAATTACGTAACTCTTAGAATGTGGATCATTTGCCGGACCACATTGTAAACTGCAGACGGTCATTAAGCGCGGATTAGATTCCTTTTAAAAGAAACGTTCAAGCTTGCGTCTGAATTTATGGACAAGGATTACAAGTTTGTTAGTGTGCTCGTACGAGCAATCGTGGCTTCGATTTGGCTGTTCTCTTAATTTATCGTTTCTGTTGTGGTTGTAATGACATGAAACTTGATTACTGAATAATTGTAGATTTTCATGACGTCGTGAGTATAATGATTTTTAAGTTGATGAAACGTAAATTTTATAACATGAAATTAAAACATCACGAATGTATAAATGCTAGAATGAATAACAAACACTGATTGAAATTATAAGGTTGCAAGAGAAGGTTATGAAAAAAGTAAGATAGAAAAGGACTGAAATGAGTATTGAATTATTAAACAAGCAATGTATTCTAATAGTAATATATTTTGAAATGGCAAGAAAAATTTCGTACATTTCTTTGATCATTGTTTTACAACCTGCAAAGGTAAAAAGCTGACAGGTAAATAAATAATAGCGAAAACAGGATTAACGTTTATCATGTGATATGCCATTGTAATTAAGGGATAGATAAAACTTAGACGAAGGCACAGAAAATCTGTGCTGTTACGTAGAACTACGTCAACAAGTAACAAGTTTTATCTCAAAAAATACCTCTAGCAATTGAATTTAATTAAATTGAATTAACTTAAATCGGGCCTTGTAATCTATGGCACAATTAATAAGTCGCAAATTCACAAGGCCCAAATTATTTTTGGGCCTGATAAATTGGAGACCTGACATTTGGGACTCACTGTTGGGGCCCAATCCAGAAGTCCCAAAAATAATTTGGGCCTTTGTGAACTTGGGACTAATAAATTGGGAACCTGAAATTTGGAACTCACTACTTGGGGCCCAGTCCATGAGGCCCAAAATATTTTGGGCCTTATCGACTAATCGATTCATTGCCGTTGCCGTTACATATTACTAAATGTACCCCTCTATAGCAGCCTATTCGTTGCCGTTGCCGTTGCACTTGCCGTTGTATGTTACTAAATTTACCCCCCTATAGCAGCCTTTACGTTGCCGTTGCCGTTGAATGTTACTAAATTTACCCCCCTATAGCAACCTTCTTAAAAGCGCGACGAAAGACGTAGTTCTACGTCAAAAAATGATAAAAAAACATCAGGGCTTACAGTTTACATATACAGAACGCAGATACGGCTAACTTGTTTAAGTTAAATTTTTATTTTATGTAAAAGTCTGAGAAACAAATGAAGGTTAAGATTAATTTATGGGCTACAACCACGATTACTAATAATAAGACTAACTGTTCCTGAAATGCAAAAAATACATATGACTGCTGCATTTGCTATTGTATCTTTTGCATTGTATTGATCTCGCAATCCGGTTGGATTGCGACCGTCGTATCGCAGAGGGTCGTAAAACGATAACGGAAGATATGTACTCGAAACATCATTCGCGCGCTCTTTCTAACACGAGCTCTTATACGGCGCGCGAGTGAGACACCAAGCTATGCTGACGTGTTTTGCTAAGTTTTGCGAGCATGAATCGATCTGCCATATTTGTTCAAAAATAATCATCATAGTAGGCACGTGCGCAGCGAGCCCATATATGTAATACTCCTCTATGGCCAGCCTCCTATTCTCGCCTGTAAGTGGAACCTCCGAAAGTAGTAGAGGATAGATGAAGTCCAAGTCGTACTGCGCATGTGCGGCTCGCGGATACTTTCAGTGCTATATGCTCTGTATATATGCGGAATGTAAACACGATATTGCAAACACGCAGCTGTCAAATAGCGTAAATACTCAAGCTCGCGCCGGCGCGAAAGAAAAAAGTTTAGAAAAAGGACACATGTTGTCGGCACCGTTATGTGGACGGAGAGACCTCTCTTTCTCCTGGCCATATAGTAGTATTACATATATGAGCGAGACAAGCGAGCCTGCTCAGCAGACCTCGGCCGACTTCGAGAAGTCCCGGGCGGCTTCGCGCACAGTCCACGCGGCGCATGTGTCGTGGGGACATACTGCATAATGTATTGAAGGCGCGCACTGCGTGTGTCATGTAAAGGCTCGTTTACGCGAACTGCGTTTACGGTTGGGTTTTATTTTGAATGGATTAAATTTTATTCCCACATTTTCAACATTTTCTCAGTATTTTCCACGGAACTTATCAATAACTGTTTTATCCGAATGATTTTTCTGAAAAACAACACCAATTTTCATTCAGAAGCAAAATAAAAACGGAGACCGAAGTAACCTCGAAATGACACTTATGTGACACCAATGATATATCAGTGTCGAAGACTCGCCAAGTAAAATTATATTTGAGTTTTGGAAATATCTCTAAAATAAAATAAAATTCATCAACATCATTTTATTGAGTATGTAACTAAAAAACAGATTTTTTATCATTACTTTGTAGTCATTTTTGACGTTACGCTGGCAGTAGGGATGCATATCGCGAACTAAAATATCCATATTCAATATTTCGATATTATCAAATCAACTAATATATCATATTGAAATATCAGACAGAAAAAATCGATAATTATCGAAAATTAAAAAAATGTATCAGGAAATTAGAGCAATGCATAATAAAGATAAAATAGTGGTATATATTTAATTAATACACAAATATCTGTTAAAACTTTTAATAGAAAACAGATAGTATAAAATTTTCATTAAAATCACAAGTCGTCGTGCAGACTAGCCAAGAATATACTTTCTTGCAAATACTTCGAGGTCAAGTGGCAACATTCGTCACTTACTAATTAATTCAGCAGTTACAATATTATACTATTAAAATTTATTAATTTCGTTTATATTTATTAATCTAATAACTATAAATTATAAATTTATATGATTGAATAAAATTAAAATTTATTTTAATATTATTTCATTTTTATCTATATATTCAATTTAAATTAATAAATTAATTTAATTAAAAACTTTAAGTTAAATTCACTACTTATCTTCAAAATTATATTTGTAATATTATTATAAGTTTTACCAAAAAAGATTTTAAATTTACAATTTAATATTTGATTAAGTTAAGTTATTATAAAACAATTAGTACCAAGAAATTATTCTTTAAAGAAATTTATAATTCATTACTTTAATCAGACATACTACTTATGGAATATCTTAAAAAATGACTTCTTCCAACAAATCACAAAGATATTGGAACTTTATACTTTATGTTTAGAATTTGATCAGAAATATCAGAAAGAAGATTAAGAATATTAGTTCGTATAGAACTAGGGACTCCTTCATCCTTATTTTTGTCAGATGACTTTGAGCTGGAGCCTGGTTGGTCAGCAGTTTTTTGAATTTTGTGGTGTATTTTCAAATGTGTCCACAAATCCGTTGTATTCTTCGAAAACAACACAACTTTAGGCACAAATTACACTGGGCTTTTATTTCTTTAAAATTTTAAAAATTTTAAAAACCGTAAGCAACGAAGTTAATAGCCAAGGTTTTTACAGTTTTTTTTCCGGTTTTTTTAATGAACCTCAACTTGAAATCGTGTAAATTTCATTAAAAAAGTCAACTGAGGTCGGGTAAGGCTAGAAATCTTTTCATTGCAATTAAAAAAAGATACAGGGAAAATCTACAGAACAATATATAGAGCACTGTTATTCAATTCTAAATAATTACAGTTTCAATAGCATTGCCGTTTTTTGCATCTTTGGATCGCAATGAAATAATTTCTAACTTTACCCGACTTCAGTGTACTTTTGATTTTCAGAGATATAAATGTTTTCAAGTTTGGTTATTTCAAAAAATCAAGAAAAATCGTAATAATCCAAGGCTTGATTTTTGTCGGATTTTCAGCTGCCACTAAGGTTTTAGTTATCTATTTGGAAAAAAATCATTACCACTAAAATCTTTATTAGATAAATTAAAATATATATAACCAGAAATTGAATACAAAAAATACTGAAAATTAAATGAAGATGAATAAATAGGAATCACGACCTGATAAAATTAAAGGATGTCAATAAATAATTTTCTTTTGAAAGAATAGTATTCGATAATACATATTACAAATTTTGAATGTAATGGACTTAAAAAAAAATCATATATGTAATAGTTTTACCAACGTTTGTGTATATATATATACAATTTATTAAAAAAAATTTTCACTCAGTTTAGTTGAAAATTTATGTGCGATTTTTATATTATTATCATTTGTTCGTTATGAATGAATTCTTTTATATCTTTATTATCAATTACTGCCGAAAACAATCTTTTTAGATTTGTAATCTATTATTTAACTTCTTTCTTTTTTCCACACGCAATTTAATTTAAATAAATAGCAAAAAAATGAATAGCAACAACAGTTGCTTATGTAAAAAAATTATGATATCTCTGCGCCTCCCCCCCCCCCTCTCCATAAATTACATTGAAAATGTGATGGCAGCCGTCGCGTTGTGAGTAATTTTTACATAATACTAAACAGGGCGTTAAAAATAAAATTGCAACAGTAGATTAAATACAATTGAGATCAAAGAGAGCTTTGCTTTTTTCTAGAAATAAATGACATTCAAAAAAGGTTTTAAAATACACGAGAGTGCTTTGAAATGCGCTCTACAGCCCTCTTTGATGAAATTAGATTCAAACTATACATTGAGTAATTTTTTAAAAAATTGTATTTCATTTTCATGCTCTAAGTGCGTTACGAGTTTGAGACTTGTATTCAATCTGATTCTCTTCAAAGAGCTCCAAAGTTGAAACTATTGCAACTTTACTATTAATACTTCGGACTCTGTAATAAGCTAAACAAAAACAAAAATAGAAAAAATGTGGCTGGCCCTCTAGGCTTTAAAACTGTCAGTACCACTTCAGAGAGTCAAGGCACTTTCGTATATTTTAAATTATTTTTCGAGTGTCATTTATTTCATAAAAAGCGACTATCTCTTCAATATCACTTTTTTTTAACGTACCGTTGCAATGTTTTTTTTATAACGCACTGTTTGATATAATGTGAGAATTACTCAGGATGCGACGGCTGCATTTACATTTTTAATGTAATACAAGAAGGTATGAATTATTTACATTTTTTTTTACATTCAATAATTCATTACTTTATATAAGTGCGCGAAACCGTGTATGTCCTACAATCGAAGTTCCCTGGGTTATACATTATTTAATTTAATAGTTTAAAATACAAGAAAAGTTATTCAAGTGGCAGTAACTCCGAAAAATCCGAGAAATGAATGGATTCAGCAAAATTAAATGAATTCAGACGTTTATGCTCAGGTAAACGTGCTGTTCAGGCAGATGATTTCAGGCAAGTGTCCTGAAATCTTCACGAAGTAGGTACATATAATTTTAATATTGTTCTCATAATATAAATGATTTTTATTAGATAGCACTTACCAGGGTAAAATGCATCTAGTCGAATGTTTGCATTTTCTGTTTCAATTTCAAAATATATATCAGATACAAGCACATGATGAATTCCTAAAGATTACCAACTACATATAGCTATCACTGAAAAAAAAGTATAGCTCCTGGAGCGAGAAACTAGTTCGCCACGCTATGCTCCAAAGTCGAGAGCCGTATGCCAATAGTATTTTAAGCCGCGCGGTGCGGTATAAGTGAGCTCCGTATATGCGGTATAGGTGTTAAGTGCAGATCGCAGATATGCTTTACACGGATAGTACATGTATACACTAGATGATGTAATACGGATACCCTCCTTTGCGACATATTTAACGTGGCTATGCTACGCAGCCGTGGATGAAAGCTTCGCGGAAAAGGAGATGTGACAAATACGCATAGGGGCCGTCCATAAATCTCGTGTCGATAAAAATTACCTAAATTGACCCTCCCCCGTCGCGCGTGACAGAAGGTGACGATGTAAAGTCCCCCCTGTAGCGTCATGTGACGAATTTTTAGCCTCCTCGTTCTTTATGAAAAATTTTTTTCTAATATACTTGTATCATCGACATTGGCTGCGGTGTTAATTAAAAAACTTTTCATGAAAGGACGGATAAGCAATATATGCGAATTATTTCGTCAAGTGACGTGTTGAAAAAATCTCCCCCTCTCGAACATGAAAAATTGTGACGATCCTTCAAATCCTCTCTCTCCCTTCCAGTGTCACGAAATTTATGGACGGCCCCATAGGAGGAACATAGATACGGCAAAAACTATGCTACGTATCTCTGATTTTTATATACTTTTTTTTCAGTGTAAGTATAACATTAGTTCATATGACGCGTTTTAATATACTGACAAAAAATTTTTCCAGCATAAAAGAAGTTATTTTTTATCAGCAGCCCACGAATTGATATTAACCTACATTTTTTTAACTTTTGGATTACAATTAAAATTTTGATTCAGCGAGTTAGTTGTACCTGCATTCCATATATGTAAACTGTTAGCCTTGATGTTTTTTTTTTGTTTTTCCTATATCGCGTTATTACAATCGCATATCGCATAATTATTGTTCATCATGTTTTCGCTATTTTTTATCTGCCTGTCAGCTTTTATGTCTTTGCATGTTAAAACATTCAAATTGAAGAAATGAAAGAAATTTTTCTTGTCTTTTCAAAATCAATGACCACTACTGTACATTCCTTGTTTATTAATTCAATACAGATTCCAGTGCTTTTATATCTTTCTCTTTCCATTACGTTCTCCTGCAATTACACGGTGCTACAAAAAAAAAACAAAAAAAGAATGAAATACACCCGTGAAATGAAATAGTGAATGTTGTAGATATAGTCGAGTAATGCTTAAAAAAATTTTTGTTATATTTTTTATACCCTCCAAATTTTATTTATTTAAAAAAAAACGCGTTTTTCAGATTTTTCGCGTTAATATATGGATATCTTGGTGAGTTTTTTTACGATTTTTGAAATGCAATATGTTTTGGAAAGGACATTGTCAGAGCTTTAAAATGACGTATGTTAATCTATTGTTGAAACTACTTAGATGTGATTTTTCATTGAAGAAAACTGGAGAAGGTGCTATTTTTCTTGATTTTTTCAACTTTGACTATTGTTTATTGCTAAATTTTAACAATTATTATTACAATATAGTAATATTCGCAGAGTGTATTTATTGAGGAACAAATCGATGTCTCATTTGTTAAAATTGGACGAAAAATGCGGAAGTTATACTATTTTTTCGTAAATAGAAAATATGGCTGAGAATGTGTATCCATTTCTGGAATTATTTATAGTCATACCAAAATGCTTCCTTTGGAAGATTTTTGATATTTTTTTGTTAATACAAAAGATAAAATATCAAAATAAATTGATATAAAAAAAAGTAAAAGTGTTTTTTAATTCTAATCAGAACAAACTTTGACTCTATTGTTGGAATTTTTTTTAACGGAACCTATCTGTGTGAGAGCGGTATTTCGAACAATTTTTCGGTAATTTTTGTTAGGAGAACTAACTTGAAAATTATAATAAGTTAAGTGTTTATTAAAGGTTTATGCTTTTACTATAACTGTGAATTTTTCTAAAAGTGTTATCCGAAAGCTCATATTTATTGAGGGCATTGAATGTGACTTCCTTAAAATGGAATATCGAAATCGCGGGCAAGATTCCGTTCAGATCACTTATGCAAAACACAAAAAGTGAAAAGAATCTTATTTGTGTTTATGTTGTCAAGGTAGGTACTGACGTAATTTTTTTACAAAATTCCTAAAATGGAATACATGGCAGTACATTTAATAAAAATTTATCATTTCGATGCTTTTCTTTGATAAAATGTATGTTATAAAATAAAATAAAAAAAAATTTTTTAAAACCGCTAAAAGGATACACAAAGAAAAAACATTTCAGTTGCTTTAACTGCATTTTTTCAATTAGAAGACGAGAAAGTTGACTTTACGAAAATTTTCGTTTGCTCCTACTGAAAAATTCCGTTAGCACTATAGCAGCTACTGAAAAATTCGATTATCCTAACTGAAAAAAAAGTTAGAAATAGCGTAACTAAATTTTTGAGTTACGTATGACACCGCCATTACTGAAAAATTCAGCTATGGGAACTGAAAATTCAGATGTGGGAACCGAAAATTCCCATTGTCATAAGTTAAATTTAAAATGGCCTCAATAGAAACTTCATTTACTGAGCAGCGCTAACTTTTTTCAGTTGAAGCGACTGAAAATTCGATCAGTACGACTAAAAATTTAATTAGCACAACTAAAATTTTCTATGATGCCTATTCCAACTGATATTCAGTTGGAACAAATGAAACTGAAAATTGTTTTTCTCAATGTGCCTTCAGTTATCTCTATAAATACAATAGTTAAAATTTTAAGTAGATCTGTTAAATGGATCATTTTTAATCCTGCCAGCAAATTTTAAAAACATAGTTTTGAGAAAAATGCGTCTAAAGTTTGGAAATACGGCAGAACTTTGTATTCTAGACTTACATTCAGCGCCTAATTAAGTTTGAAATCTATCGAATCCAGGAAAATGTTTGAGGACATTATTTATTACATTTTCACCATACCAAAAAATCACAAAAAAAATTGATTTTCCGAAAAGTTCAAATATGTGGACGCCCTTTAAAGTGTGAGCAAAATCCAATTTACAAATTTCGTAAAGAGTCTGAAACCAGATACACATAGGGGGGACCGGGGCAAATACGCCCACCGGTGTTTTTTTTAAAAACGCAGGTTACAACAAAATTTTTGATTGCGTCACTAAGTGGCGCTATCAGTCCCAGATATGACAACAAAAGTTTGTTTCATTCTTGCACATATTAGATAAACAGTGCTCGCGCATGTATTTTGACAAGCTTCAGAACCCTGAAAGTAAACTTTTGACTTTCCAGTATTTCCTTGCAGGAAGTGACACTTAGTGTTTTAAATAAAAACTTCCATATTCACAAGTTAGTAAATATTGTCTAGTTATATTTTTTTGTCAAGTTATGTACAAAATTTAGTTTGCAATATTTGTAATCAGTAATTTTATCATAAAATTCATACCGGGGCACTTACGCCCATCAATAAC
>JAPYZL010084392.1:0-23675 GCA_030522825.1 Platygaster orseoliae
CCCCTAACTATGTTCGATTCTCTAGTCAAATTTAATTTTATTTGTTTCTTTTTATTGATTTGGTTTTGTAAGAGAAACAAATAAAATAAAATTTGACTGGAGAATCGAATATAGTTATTGATAAACAGAACTAAACATCTAGTAAAAAATAATATTATACTTAATGATATTGAATTGAAAAACTTTATTGCTATGAAATTCTACTTGGAATTATGGATAGGTAAATTAAATTACCTTATTTGTGTTTTAGAAACATTGCAAAAATATGCGAACCATAAATAAAGAGATTCTAAAGCTTCTATAATTTTTTCTCTTGTTTTCATCATGATATTGAGACCTCGATTCATCATTCTCAGAGCGTTCAATCGCGACGAATTTCATGAAAGCTTATACTTGCGAGATTCTATAGAGTGGATGAGCGATGAGTTCGATTCTTGAGGTAAAGCACGCTCTATGTAACAAAAACTGCTAAAAAAGTAGATCGAATTCGTGAGAAGTTTCTAAGTTTTCCAGGCAATAAAAACAAAATCGACTGAAAATAACATTCACCGTGTTCCTCATGACATCAAATATCAATTAAAATTGTTCAATTTTACCTAATTAATTACAATTAATCAAGAAAGAATCTATTTTCCTTTTTCTCCTGTTTTTGGACGATAGAAAAGAAAAACAAAGTTTTTCAAAAATAAAAAAAAAACATCTACCTCGATGAAAAAAATGTCCACCCCATGCATTTTTTATTTAGGTCAGTTTAAACCACTCCTCGCGTTATCGTTTACTTTTCTTGTTCCATTTTTTAACATTTCCAAGTGTAATAAATCAAGCCAGAGTTTACAACGAAGAAAAATAAAACTTCTCGTGGCAAGTTTTGTGGATTATTCAATGAATTATAAGTCGAATTTGCATTTCTTATATTTCTCTTCATTTTTCTTGATTTTGATTCAAAACATAATTAATGTTTGTAAAAATCGATAGATTGTAATTCAAAATTTTTGAATTAACTCGATATTTACAATTTATGGGAAAAATGACAGTTAGGTGAAAAATCATTGAACCGAATGCACGTTAATTCAACGTGAACTGAAATGCTGCATTTTCTACGATGAATCGCAAAGTTTCATGGATCGTGCAATTCTCGTAATGGATTGCAGCACAAACCACTAAAATTTCGTGCTCAATTTATGGACGAGGGAATAAAACATACGTATGTCAGGATGTTCGAGACAACAATTCGGGCTGAACGAAATTGAATAATTTTATGAATTGTTCGCGTGGGATAGCAACTGTTGTATTCGTTGCTAAGTTTTTTATTTTTTCTGAAAATGAAATTTAAGTGAATAATCCAATGAAACTGCGAATTTGCAAGTTGGATTCGAGACTTTTTGAAATTCCATAATATTCAATTGTACGAATTTTTAAAATAAATGGGAAATTAAATAAATAAACAAATAGGAAAGGCTGAGAATTAATTCAAAAACTGAAATATCCCACAAAATTTAATTATTACTATTAGTATGAACATTCATTCACGCATTAAAATCGTTGAAATACCTTTAGTAATTTTTTCAAGTAACGCGTTACTTTCAAACTTTTCTTTGGATAATAGGTGGCGCAATTTTCTTGTTGTTGCAGATTATTCGAAGATAATGAGGAGCTGCAAAACATGTTTTACAAGTTCAAGAATTTGAAGACGAAGGAGCAGCTTCTGTCGAGCACAGATCTGCAAGAGCACGCGATAAAAGTAATGAACACGCTGGATGAAGGCATTAAGAGCCTCGATAAGGTGGAGGATTTGTTGGCGTTCTTGCACACCGTCGGCGCCTCGCACACCAAATTTCCGGGGTTTAATAGGGATTACTTTTGGGTCAGTTTATGAAGTTTGTTCACGAAAAACCGAGTCGTTTACATAATCCAATAGAAAAACGATTTCACGTTCCAACTCCGTTTTGAAACGTTTCAAACTGAATCATTTTCTAATTTGAGCTGTGACTCAAACTGAGGGAAAAAGCTAGAAATTGTAGCTTGATGTTGAAGAATATGACTAAATCAAATGAAACTTGACAATATATTATAAATTTTTCGTATATAATATTTCATCTTCATTTTTATTGCATTTTCATTGTTATTTTCATTATAATGTTGTAGTGATTTTTTTCTGATAAAATTCAAATAGTTTAATATTGATTTTTTGAATTTATAATAGCGTGTTTAATGGATGTTGAAATTCACACTCAGTCGCATAATTGTTTTTTATTTAAACCAACGGCCATTTTGTTTCGCATTTTTCAAGGTTATTTTTAGTATTTGCAGCATTTTATTGCAAAATATCCTGTTGTTACTATATTAAACAAAAATATCATTAAAATAAAAACATAATTTTTTTTTCTTGATGTAAATGCTGTCAATATCATGAAAAGGGCGATAAGCAATGGCCACCAAAATGTCAATTCAAATGCAAACCAATTATTTATATGCAACTATTTATTTATTTATTTATCAAAATCATAAATTAAAAACCCACAAGTTTTTTGAGAATCTCATCAGAAAATTCATGAAATATGGAAAATTTATAGAGTAACTGTTAATGTAAACGATTTATAAAAATATAACAAATCTGTGAGACTTTGATTTCTAGACCATGAAATTATAGAAATTTTTATATTAATCTATAAAAATACTTGGAATCTATCAATCTGCTGGAAAATCTTATGAAATTTTATAAATACGAAAAATACTTCAACTTTTAAAGAGAGTTACAAATATAGTGATTAAAATTTTTCAAAAATTTGTGAAAACTTTGAAAAATTATTATTCTTTCATACCTACAGCGTAAAATTCTGAAATTAAAAATAAAAATCTAGGAAAATACTTTAAAATTTTTCAAAAATACTTAAAATATCACAAATTTATGAGGATACTGTTTTCTAAAAAATGCAATGAAATAAATAAAAATTTTAAAACTTTGAATTCTAGAAAATCAAACTCTCAATATTTAGGAAAATTTCTCTAAAAATTTTAGCAGTCAAAAAAATATCATAAATACTCAAAAATGCAAAAACAAAAAATGAAAATACAAGAAAAAATTCGATATTTGAAATCTATAAAACTTCATAATTAAGAGTATCGAATTCTAGAAACCTAAAAAACAAACCATTAGAAAAATCATGAGCAAAAAGTTATGAAAAAAAATTAATTAATCATAATAAAACAAAATTTATAATTCAAAAAATTAAAAAATCATTAAAAAATCATGATGAGTATAAAATAAAATAATCATCATAAAATAATATTTACTATTCATAAAATGACAAAATCATTAAAAAACTCACGAAAATAAAAATCCTTCAACTTTATGAATATATTGAAAAATAGGAAAAAAAACTGAAGGAACTATAAAACTATAAAAATACTTTTTTTTGAAAAATCCATTGGGATAAAAAACTCAACTTTGAATTTAGAAAAAGGAATTTTACAAACTTTAATAGTCGTCTATAAAAATACTAGAAAATCGTATAAAATTTTATAAATACTCATCGAAAACGAAAAAATCAAAATATTATTGTATAAAAAATCTATGAAATCACTAAAAATCTATAGAACTCCAAATATTACAGGATTAAATTCTAGATAATTACTCAGGGTGTCCCAAGTAAAGTGTGACAGCCGAAAACCATAAATTCCTTATGAAAATCTAAGACTTTTCTTCCTTTGCCATTTTTTGAAAAACTCAAAATTTAAAAAGTTATTTAGGCCAAAAATTTTAATAATAAATGCCCTCTATCGACAAGTGGGGATCAAATTCACGGACCAAACTTTTTCCAAATTTTCTTCCATGAGTAAGAAAGTCCTTTGTCACTTTTTACAAAACTCAAAATAAAAAAAAATATTCGAGTTTATTCGAGTTTGAAATCTGAGAAATCTGATTTGTTGAAACTTTCAACTCGAATATCTTTTTTGATTTTAGGTTTTGTACAAAGTGGCAAAAGCACTGATCTGAATTACAACTGGATCGGCAATGCCGTCTTCCCACTCTTGGTCTCATGACGGGTTTGATCGTCGGCCATCGTGGTTTTATTCGCAGCACAAAACTGCGCAAAACATTGCACGCTTGCACACGCTTGTGTGCGTGCATTACACATACGCGCGTTTGACAGTAGTGTAGTGATCCAATGTGATTGGTTGATGCAAATGGAACCAAGGTTCAAAGTTTTACCCCCACTTCTGGCCCATTACCGATCCATTTATAATTCAGATCAGTGGGCGAAGGACTTTTTTACTAAGAAAAATATGAAGAAAATTTGGAAAAAGTTTGGTCCGTGAATTTTACCCCCACTTGTCGATAAAGGGCATTTATTTTTAAAATTTTTGGTCTAAATAACTTTTTAAATTTTGAGTTTCTCAAAAAATGGCAAAGGAAAAAAAGTCTTAGATTTTTATAAGGAATCTATGGTTTTCGGCTGTCACACTTTACTTGGGACACCCTATATAACAAACTGTATAAGTACCAAAAAATTTTTTGAATTGTACGAACACTGCTCTAGAAATCTATGGAAAAACTTACTTTTTTCAAAATCTATCAACATACTACATAATACAAAATAAAACTTTGAATTCTACAAGATACAATATTCTCGAAATCTATGTATATAGGGAACTATAACTCCATAGAAATGTTAGAAAATCCGATGAAATTTTATAAATACTAAAAAAAAGAAACTATTAAAAGTATCTGTACATTTTTTTTGTGAATTTTTACTTTATCTCTGAAAATTTAGTTTTTAAATAAGTACGTTTTATGTAGCAACTTTTGCAGTAATCCTTTTTTCTTTTTTTTTTCAAATGATTGAATAAAAAAATGAATTTACATTCGAAAAACTTCGTTGCAAAAACTTGAAAAATCGTAAAGAGTTGAAACTTGAAGAGCCAAACAGAGTGTGAACCATCAGTTTTCCAAAAATCAAATGACAGTTTTGTTTTTCTTATCTTGTGCAACTAATTTACATTTACACGTCAAAATATGAATAGTTATATGGCCCATAAAACACAATCTATATTTGTCAGTTTCCAAAATGTTATTTTAGGAATATATTCAACAAACGTTGAAATTCCTGAATTACATTTTTTTCATAAATTACCCTAACGAAATAAATATAATTTTCAATCAATTTTATGTACGGCATTTACAAGAATTCAGTTTTTTACAATTGATTTACCTTATTTTTTAATTTTTTTAATATTTTATTTATTATTATTTAAAAGTTATTTATTATTGTATCATATATTATAGTATATTATAATTTATTTACTATTGTTTACGAGTAATTTATTATTGAAAACATCGATATTTTCCGTTTGGAAACCTTATTCCCCGACCCAGGGTCAATAAAACTCATTTTCCATGCCTGCGGCGCATAAAACAAACTCACTGTCTCATTTCTCTCATTTCAGAAAATCGAGGAACCTTTTTTATGCGCGGTCAAAATGACTCTAGAAGATAGGTACACGGAAAATATGGAGAATATCTATAAGGAAACAATAAAGTTCATTATCAAAACCCTGGTCGAGGGTTTTGACGACGCGATAGAGGAGCAGAAAAGTGGCGCCGGCGCCGTGACGGAAACCGACAAGGACAAGAAAAAGGACAAAAATACCAGCTCGGGTTAAATCGTGTATTATGTAAAAAAAAAATTCGATAAAAATGCAGCGCGAGATGAAAAATGTCTCGGGAGATTCGACGAAAAAGGAGTGAAAGATAAATGAAGAAATGATTTATCTGGCAAGTCCAGGAAAAATTTCGCCTCGGGATGGGAGCGCGAATTTTCCAAGATAAACGCCACGAGAATGGCAGAGATACGAAAAAATTGAACGAAGTACTTGTAAAAAATCGATTCACTGTTGATATTAAAACGCTGTTACGTTCAAACTTTTTGAGCGAATTCGCAGCTTTTTTTCCTCGTCTTGATGAAAGACTTGAGTAAACCCTGATTTTTTTGACATTTTAAAACTTGTTCGTTTTGGAAAAAAAGGCTTTTCATGCTCTCGCGGATCGGAACGAAAAGGGATTAATTTCATCCCAGTGTTTTTACGCTTTTACGAGCATCGGACATTTCAGCTCTTTTTTATGAAGAGGCTTTTTCAGTGAATGAATGTTTTATCATGTTTTCGTATTGAAATACGAGATTTGAAAACGGTCTGAATAGTGAATTCAGAGTCATTTTTATATTTGCAGGTTATTCATGGAAATAGTTCAAAAATAAATTATTCAAAGTCGTTTTATTGTGTTCAAATGACAATAAAGTACCAAAAAATTCATTTTTCGTACTCGAAGAAGCTCTTTCATCTCGAGGCGTTGTTTTTCGAACCAAAATCACGAACAATTTTGAATGAATGTACAGTTTTTCTCTATCAACTTCGAAGTGTGCGAATGCTGATTCGCGAATGTGTGTCACGATGTCAATTGCCTACGTGGTCTAAAAGTAAGGATATTTAGGACCAGGACACTTTTTTCTATCCTTCTGATCTCTCTCTTGCTCCGATCTAAATTCTCCAAGGTTACGATCAAAATGAAATTTACGACAAATGTGAATATTCACGAACCTCGCTGAGATAGTGAACAAAACATGCCTTGGAGAATCGAAAAATGCAGGGGTGGCAAAAAGGGAATTTTCGGGTGGGTAGAAATTGAGACTTAAGCAATGGGAGAAAAGAGTTAATTTTCAAGTTTCTTTGAAATTTTTAAAATTTTGTTTTTTATTTTTTGATGGAAATCTTGAACAACTTTTGAAAGTAGTAGAAAGTTATGGAAAATCTTTGTAAGTTGGATAGATTTTCATAAAATTTTATAATTTTGGTCAGTTAATTCTACTTAAAAAATTTTATATTTTAAATAACTTTAAAACATGAAGCATTTCCAAGATTGTCAATAATTTAGTTAAATTCGTAAAATGTGTAAAATTAAAAAACATTAATAACCTCTTGTGTTCAAGTCTTCGATTAATTATATAATTAATTATATAATAATGTTAATTAAAAAATTAATAATAAGAAATTGTTTCACACCCAGTGATAACATTATACACATTAAAAATTCACGATTTCTGTCAATTCTGATAATTTGTCAATTTTTTCGAAAAATGAATAATAATTTTTTTTTTTCATTCTTAAAGAAAAATTTTTTAGAACTGGTGAGACATTACAAATTATAAAAAGCTTCTTTGAGTTGGACAAATTTTCGAAAAAATTAGAAAATTCCTTATAGTTTGTATGTTTGTAATTCAGATATTTAAAAAAAATCGAAAAATACCTAAAACCTTGAGGATTGTCAATAATTTTATAAAATTTGAAAAATTTGTAGAACTCCAGAAAAAATTTATAAATTTTGCAGATTAAGTTCATTATCATACACATTTCTTCAAAGAATATTGTATATAAAAATTGTTTTATTAAGAAACAAATTCCAAAAACTTGGCAATTATTCACAAAATACGAAAAATCCTTGTAGAACAAGTTTAAGAAAAAGGCTTTTCAAACGTTTAAACCATATACAAAATTTTGAAAAGTAAAAAAACATTAAAAATTTAAAAGAGTATGATTATTTTGAAGTAGACTCGAAAAATTTGAAAAACTTCAGAAAATATTAATAAATGTTGAGAATTTTGATCATTATCATATTTCTCTAAAGTATGTACAATAATGTTTTTTTCGTTTTTTATTAAAAAATTATACAACTTGAACAGCATCAAAAAAATATCGAAAATCTCGATGACTTGGACAAATTCTTATGAAAGTAAAAAAGTTTTTGATATCTTGTATACCATGACTAAATTTTTCAAAATTTCGAAAAATTGAAAGACAATAGAAATGTAAAAAATCGCTGGTAATTTTATGAAACTTGGATGATTTGTTATTTGTTAAAATTTTTTTTATTTATTTCATTTGATTGAATAATTTAAAAAAAAATAATTAAATGTATTTTAAATTATGGAATTATTTTATTAATTTTATTAAGTTTATTTAAAATACTTCTAAATAAGTTTAAATCAAATCAAAAAATGTTTTCAATTTCGAAAACTTGGACAAAGTTTAAAAAAATAATCAGAAGATACGGAAACTTTTATAGAATTGTTTATTCCCAAACATAGTTTGTATTATGTCAAAATTCAAGAAATTGTCAATCAAGTGTGCAGCTTGTATTTTTTATTTTGTATTTTTAAAGTATTCACAATAATGTATCTTGTTTTTCGATAAAAATCTAAAAAAAGACAAGTTTTTACAAAATGTAAAAACTTTTTTATAGTTTGTAATATATTTCAAATTTCACAAGTTCCACCAAGTTAACGAAACATTTTTTTTTCAAAATATCGTCAATAATTCTACGATATTTAAAAACTTTGTAAAATTTCAGAAAATATTCGTAAACTTTGTAGATTTTAAAACATTTTGAAAAATGCTGCATTGCATCCTTAAATTTTTTTAATAAAAAAAAATTTTTATCTTACTGAAAGAATTGATAATTTTTTATAATTTGCAACATTTTTCAAAATTCATAAATTAAACCAAATTAACGAAACATTTTATTTTCTCAATATCGTCAATAATTCTACGACATTCGAAATATTTGTAGAATTTCAGAAAATTAAATTAACCTTATATAACTTTGAAACATCTTGAAAAAAACCGTATTGCATTCTTGAAATTTTTCAAAAAAAAAAAAATTTCATTTTACTGAAATATAATTGGTAATTTTTGAAATTTCGGTAAAAACTTGTTATATTCCCAAACATTGATAAATTTTATCAATCGTGATAAGTTCTAACGATTTATTAGAGCAAAAATTTTCAAATTTTACATGGTTTTTTTTGGGTACGTTCATATTACCTATCCAGAATGTACCAGATCTTCTGCCGCCCCTAGAAAAATGTGTTCAAAACCTACGATGAGAGAATAACCGCAAGAAATAAGAGGGTATAAGGTATTCTTCGTGGATTATTTAAGTAAACGCACGAGGTTAGATGAAAAACATTATTTGTTTAATAAAAAAAGTATGGTTTTGTTGATGTGACAATGTATTTTGGTGGTACTGAATTGACTTTTGACGAACCAAAAAAAAATTTCATTAAAACTTGCATTAAAAAAACTTGTCAATAATTATGTCGTATTTGCACTTTGTTAGATCAACAAAGATTTTGGTTGAACTAACGAAATGTGTTTTGGCATCTTTCGCTCATTTTTAGGTTAACTATTTTGCAAAATATTCACGTTTTAATTGTATTTTCTTCGAACTCGAAAAATTTTCATTTCCTTAAACCGAAAAAATTACAATGAAACAATAACTTTCTTGTTTGAAAGTAACTTTGTCTGAGTGAGTACAGTAAGTACACAAGTAACGTTGATCGTTGATAATACCATAAATTAAGAAAGAATAAATTATTTAAAAAAAACGGCGTGTTCGCAGGTCGAGCGTGACGTTATTACAATTTTTTTCGTCAGGGATTGATAATATTCAAATTTTATGTCACGCAATTACGCACACTTATGAAACATTGAACATGAATTAATTTTCAAAAATTTTCATCTTTTTCTTGTTTCAAGAAAATTTTTCAAAAACCGTGCTGAAAATTTCACCTCATTGAATTTTGAACATTTTCTCATGTTCTCAAAATCATTGCACAAAATCACAAGGGAATTTACGTTGAACGATTATTAAACATTGGTTTCATTTCCACCACGTCGTGCTGCAAAATCGTCACGACCCTCGAAAACGTCTGTTAAATGTTACATGGGGAGAATAATAAACGTTGGGCGTTTGTCAAGTCGTGATATAATTTCCACATACACGAAAATCATTTCCAACATTCCTCGACAGCCATTCGAAAAGAGAAAAATCATCGTTTTTGAAAGTGGCTTTCGAAAAACAATTTTTTGTAGATTATCGAAAAAAAATGTACTAGAAAAGTTTTGGATTTTTCGAATTAAGTGTACTGTTGTATACTGAGACGTACAAATCATCTTTTATTGAAAAATTGCACAAAAACAACTAGCAACCTTCCGTTTTGCTAAAAAATCTTTACTTGAAATGCTGAAAGTCTCCGGGAAAAAAGTAACATAAGCATGTATTGAATATGTATGTAACGCGAAATGCCCGTGCACTGTTTTGTGTGGGTTGACATGTATTATTGTAACTGATGGAATAAAGTATAAAACGAAATATACAACGAATTTTTTATCTTTTCCCTTAATCATTTTTTCTTTTTTTCTTACTGAAATGTTTCTGAAACATTACGTCTTTCGGTAATGCATAGAAATTCAAGGATAAAAATTAATTACGAATCGTCGGATTTCGATGATACCCGTTCAAGTACTTATTTGCGCGAAGACTAATCGATTATAGATATTACATTATTGCTAACTTGATATCTCGGAGCTGATTAATAACGAGGTCTTGGATACTCGAATGCTTTTTAGGTCAAGCATCCCAGTAGCTAATAAGAGAGAGCTTTTACAAAGTGACGCTAATATCATTGAATTTTCGAACAGCAGTCTGAAGAAAATTGCTTTGGCAGCAATGAAAAAAGGTGATTTAATTATTTAGATACTTCTCGCATTTCTTCAATAATAGTGCAACGAGACATTTGTACGATTTATTGTTGACTGCAAACAGAAATTAATTAACTTTTGCATAATGGAATTTACGAGCCGCGGAATGTTTCATCAGCGTTCTTTCAACTGGAGTGGCTTTGTAAGAATGGGTTTGGAAAACAATGATCTTTTTTTGTGAGAAAACATTGTGTACGTTGAGTTTTTCATCTACTGAATGATTTGTCATTGATGGGTTTAAATAAGAATGTTGAAAAGAGTTAATTTTGCACATTTTTATAAATTTGGTCACAGGACGAAATTTAAATAATTGAATAGTATGAGTTTGAAAAATCAAGAACTTTTATTCACTAATTTGATTAATCTATAGTTGTAGTAATCAAATTCTAAAAAAACTTGCACATTTTGCTTAATACGTACATATATTAATATTAAAGTAAATTTAATTATAAGAAATGTAATTTGTTATATTTATATTTGATGAAATTAACTATATTAAAAATATATTAAAATACATTCAAATAATTCCATAGTATAAATTTGAAAAATAAGAAACATTCATTCCCTTATTTCTCGAATTCAGTGTTATAATAAATAATTCCTAAAAAATGTGCACAATCAACAGCATCCCGATTGAATAATAAATCGGACATTTAGATATCACATGATGAGTTTTTCAAAACCTAATATTACTCAGAATCCAAAGTTCTGAAATCGTACATTTTGTATTTCCAGATCGGATATTTTTAAAATAATCGATGATATCCATTCAATAACAATCCTTTTGATGTAAGAACAGGCTTTAATTTCTATTAAAAAACAAAATTTTCACTTCAAGAGATAATAAAAATATGAAAAAACGTTGTGAAATTACTTTCCATGATATTCAATTTTTTGAACATAACTATAATCCCGGAGTTTCATTAAAAAGACGCCATGCTGGATTGTAGAAAGGGTCCATCTCGAAATCCAAAATGGCGCTGAACAGCTGTTCTCCCAACCATATATATTGTGTGAGTTGGTGTGAGTCATTGCGCATTATTTACGATATCATACGATATTGTATACATATTGAAAAAATTGCGATTTTTGTGTTGTAAACATTTCTAAAACTAAAAAAAAGTGAATTATCTTCAAGTTTCCAGTTCGTCGATTTGTAGCGCAAAAATACTTACTAGAAATACGACGATTGGAGTTTGCAAATTTTTCCCGCGTTCTTCTTCGGAGTTCGACGAAGGAAATATTGGTCAACCAAATGTTTTTGGAAAAATATTATTAAAGAACGATAAAAATCATCATATAACAGTTATTTTAAAGGTATGGAATTAGTTTTTAGTAACTTTAAATAGAAAATCGTCATTGTTATGAAAAGTTTCGAGGTTACGTTTTCTGCAAACTTTTTGCGATATTGTGCAATTTGATTGTCTACCTATTTTCAGGGTGAACGCTTTTTTTTATTTGCATTTTAATTAATTATGATGTCTAAAGTATTTTTTCTGTTTTTATTCGTTTCAATTTTTTTATATGAATAATGCTTTTTTATTTGTTTGAAATTCGTGAAAAATGTTTGAAGATATGATAATTTTTTCCTTTTTACTGGAAGAACGTGATTAAAAAATTTTTTGTTTTTAATTGTTTCCTTTTTTTTTCTACCTACATAATGTCTTTATTTTATTCGAATTTGTGAAAAATGTTTAAAGATATGTTGATTTTTTCATTTTCACTGGAAAAACGAGATTTACAAAATTTTTGTTTTTTTTATTACTTTGACTTTTTTTTATTTTGTACTTGTTTTTTATACACATTCTAAGAACTTATGATATTCAAAATATTTTTTTTGTTTTTAATTAATTCTATTTTTGTTTAATTAAATAATACTTTTTTATTTACTTAGAATATGCGAAAAATGTTTAAAGATATGTTGATTTTTTCATTTTCACTGAACAAATGTGATTCTGAAAATTTTTGTTTTTCAATATTTTCTTTCTTTTTATTCAAATAATGTCTTTATTTGTTCCGAATTCGTGAAAAATATTCAAAGATATGTCAATTTTTTCATTTTCACTGGAGAAATGTGATTTTAACAATTTTTCGTTGTTTGTGTAATAAAATTAAATTATTTTACTAAACAGTAAATGAATGGTAAAGATTATTGCAATTCCAATTGTAAATTTTTTCAATTTAATCAAAAATTAAAAAAAAATACAACAATGAATTCCATACAGAAAACTAAAAACATGTTA
Organism: Platygaster orseoliae; assembly: GCA_030522825.1. NCBI lineage: Eukaryota > Metazoa > Arthropoda > Insecta > Hymenoptera > Platygastridae > Platygaster > Platygaster orseoliae. The sequence continues at coordinate 12,840 of JAPYZL010084392.1, forward strand.
AATTAACAGGAAGATACAAAATTTTTGAGTTATCTCCACAATCAATTTTTGGAAGTACGATCATTAATTCGTTCAAAAATATAATCATTGTATTTCAACTTTGAAAGAGATTTAAAATTCATTGATTGACATTGAGTTCATTTCTTTTTATTTAAACGAATAAACAAAAATTTTTTTTTTTTCAAATCTGTAAAAATATATATCAAAGAAAAAAAATCAATCTGTTGAAATTAATGATGCGAGCAGTAAAAATAATCGAAATCTGTTATTGTAAAAGTATGTTTTTTGAAATTGATTGAAACGTTCACTCATGAAGAGTTCTGTATGAGCCAAAATTTTAATCAAATTCTTCAAGTTTTATACTTAAAATATACACTACAGTCCAAAAGTATAAGGACATGATCAAAGAAATATATTTTTTGAATTTTTAACTGTATTTTTATTGTGTAAAACAGCATTTTATGAATAAATATTGTATATAAACTAAATAATAAACTTTTTTGTTATAATTGTATACATGTATATTACATTCAAACTTTGAAAAAAAAATATTCAAAAATACCGAATAATAAGTGCGCTTATTTATGAACATATTTTAAAACAGTAAATTCAATAAATATCAATCAATATAAATGAATTTTTTTTAATTATTTATTTATTTTACAGCTCAAAAATTATGTTACTTAAAAATAAAAATTTTTCGTTCCTTTAAAATTCCAATATTTGACACACAATAATTATCTAATTTATTGAAAATGTATGTAAATCATGACAGAAAAATCTATTTTATTATATTATGACTAATAAATTTAATAAATATCAATCAATATAAATAATTCTTTCATAAATATAAATTATTTATTTATTTAACAGCGCCAAAATGATGCTACTTAAAAATAAACATTTTTGGTTCTTTTATAATTCCATCAGTTTGACTAATAATAATTAGCCAATTTATTGCAAATGTATGTAAATCATGGGAAAAAAGTCTATTTTATACTTTATATGCCAGACTCGATCATGAAATCCTGTTGAACACAATGCAAAACAATCGCAAACTCGAAAAATAAATTTTTTTTATTCCCTATCTCAAGATTGGCTCCTCAAGATCATTTCTGACAGATATTTAAATTAAAGTAGTCTTTTTAAACTTTACTAGAAAAAAAATTACAGTTAAAAACGTTTTTATTTTTGACAGGGCTTCAAAACAAATTACTTTTTTGTCATACTTGCTAATTTTTTATTGTAGATGCCGAGCATAAAAGATGAATCGGAAGGTGAAAACGAGGAAATGTCGCATGAAAGTAATGACAGCAACCAAAGTTCGGCTTCCTGCGACAGCAGCGCCGAACACAGCGACAGCGATGATTCCTCTGAAATGGACGAGGATGAATGTGAAAGACGCAGAAATGATTGCATGGACAATATGACTGATCTTGAAAAACAGTTCATGTTATTGAGAGAACAGTTAGTTTTCATTTAATATTATTCAGGAGAAATAAAAAATCAGAAAAACCAGTTTCAAAAAATCATGCATACTACTGATTTTAATTCCTGCTTTTATTATCTACATTTTTATATTCAAACCAATAAATGCAGATGCTGAAATTTTGAAACAACTTAAAAAGTAAATTGAAAATCTCAATGAAAAACTATTTTTTATTTTTCTAAAGGCTGTTCCGAGAACGATTAGCACTAGCCGACACAAAACTTGGGGAAGTCCGTGTTGGAAAATCTGAAGAATATATTATTCCTCTCGAGCAGCTCAGAGAAAACATGCATACGAGAATAGTAGTGGCAGGAATTCTAAAAAATTATAAGCTCAAAAATATTGAAAATCAATACGAGGCTGAAGAACAAGCAGCACTTCAAAATTTAGAAAGCGAACGTGGTCTGATTTACGATAGTATTTACAGCGATTTGCAGGTAATTTCTAGGAAATTATGATTCAGTTTGATACCAAACTAGAAATGAAAATCAAAAAAATTTTGCATTCTCAAATTTCGAGTTTCTGAAAATTTGGATTTGAGTGAAAATCAGTTTTAACTAATTGTGTTCATTATCAACAGGAAAAAATTACACGATTAGAAGAGGACAAAAACAACGTCGATATTCACGCAGATCTTTGGCTGAACACAACAATAAAAAAACGAAAAAATCATGGAGAACGAAGAAGAGCAGTCACGGTTCAAGGGCCCTATATTGTTTATATGTTAAAAGACACGGATATTTTAGAAGACTGGGCACTCATAAAAAAGAGCCTCGGATGTAGAAAATTGGAAATTTTGTGACTAAGCTAAAAGGCAATTTTTGTACATAAATAAAACGGCGAAATAGGAATGAATAATTCCCTTACATTAAATGTTGTCTAAAATAAATCAAAATTTCAAGTGTTTATTTTTCCAATTAAAAATCTCACACATGAAATTTTGCAAAGTATGAATATATGTGATTGTATAATAAATATATGAATTATTTTATTTGCAATTTTGTCATTTTCCAATCTAGAAGTAGTTGGGATTTATATTTTATTCGATTATGACGATTCGCATTGACGTGATGAATGAATTTGAGACGTATTGGGTTACCTGGAGAGGGTAATGATATTTCGAATAAGCTACAATTTCGGGGAATATTAGGAAATGGTGGTTTTTGGAAACTTGGGCTCCTATTTTGATAGAGGAAGGCTTTACGGTGGGGACCAGTCTATATAAACGATCTCCATTGGGAAGTGCTCGCTTTTTCTTTTGGATTTTGGAGAGAGTAGAGTGACTCTTGCGAAATCGAGACATATAACGTTGGCCAAACTCGACAGAATAATATCCTTAATGAGTAATATCCTTGATTTCGGAAAGCACGTTGTTTGAATAAAATGATGTTGCGATCTGAAACTGGTATATTTAAGGAACAGAAAATAGACTGACGGACGGGATAAATAATTATTTCTGTATTGATTGGAAGAATTCCGTATGAAAAAGATTAGATTAGATTTTGCTTTGTCGAATTACTGGATTTGAAGTTTTAATTACTTAATTTTAATTACTTTATACACTAAAATTTTAATTACTTTAATTACTGTTCTAATTACTTAATCAGAAAAAGAGAGAAGAAATCGGGGGTGACCTACATTTGTTTTTTATCGTTAGATATGTTTTCCTGAAGAGAGCTACAATTTAGCTGAAAGCTTAAATTGAAAAATAAGAAGAATTCTAGTTTTTCATTTTAACTTCTCCGAGGATCGTTTAAAAACTGAAATTAATCAAAATTTTGTTATACGTAACATGTTATTTTCTTAATTCCACAACATTTTCATCAATTAACATTACCTAATTGAAGCGCAATTATACAATTTCCAGGGAAATGTCTTTTCCTGGAAAACATTTACATAACACAAATTTGATATAAAAGCAAATTTCTCGTTAAAATTCCTTAGTTGAAAAAATTTTTGACTGCAAATATCGTTTATCAAAATGCAAAAACTCGTTGGATTCATCTGCCTTCTGGCTGTGGTAAGTTTGAATGGAATAAATAAATTTTTATAAATTTTGGTAAAATATTTATTTATTCAGGGCTGTGCTTACGCTGGCGAAGAACTAAATCTTGTAAAAAAAGCCACCAAGACGTGTATGGAAGAAATGGGAGAATCGAACATATGTAAATTTATTTAGAATTTTCGTCAATAAATGAGGTGTTGCATTTTAAAAGAAATTTTTTTTAGGGTCAGTCGCCATTAATAAACATAAACTTGGATGCCTGCAAACTTGCATCTACCGACAATTAAAAATTGTGAGATTGAGAGTCATTATTTTATGAAATTTTCTAGTTTTATTGAAACTGATGTAATTTCAGTTTTTTGAAACGTTTTAGGCAGATATGACCACAAAAATTTTAAAAAATAGAATAACGAAAATAAAGTCCCATTAAAAGGTTTATTATAAAATTTATTATTATAGAAAGGTTCTTTAAAAAAATATAGATCAGAGGAGACGAATTTGACTTGAAGAACTTGGATTTCCACACAAAAGCATTGTTTTCCGAACTCTTGGACATAACAATCGAATGTGCTAAGAAAACAAACAGTAAGTTGAAGAATTTCCAGTTTTTTTTGCAGAAATTTGAAATTTTGGAAATTATTTCAGGCTACCCGCCCAAGGATGATTGCGATCTATCCGATAAACTCCAGAATTGCGTGCAACTGAAGTTGATATCGGAATTATCAGAATTGCTTTAAAAAACTCGATGAGTGATTTTTTGTGCAATAGTTTAACTGTTGTATGAATAAACGTTGAATTGTTAAATAACAGTGTTTTTTTAGTAAATAATGGAAAAGTTTAATTTTTTGGTTTCAGTTTTGAACTATTTTTTGTGTAGCACCAAATAGATAAATTTTGTTTATTCAAGCTTTCTACCACACATCGTGTTCCTCATCAGGAAGAGTTTGAGTTTCTACAAAACATTTATTATAATTAATATAAATATTCGAAACAATATAAATCAAAATCAGATCTTTTCAAAGATATCAATGTCATTTCAATTAACTTACAGCCATATCAATCCGATAAAAGATAACGTCACGGAAACAATTCAAAAAATGCTCATTATGCGAATTTCAGACATTTATACAAAAATAAAAAACAACTTAAAAGAGCAACCAAAAAGAACACAAGATTACCTCGATTATTATATTTTTTGTAATTTATTTATTGTATTTTTCGTGTTTTTAAATGACTTGAATTTTTTAAAACTCTTGAGTTCAGAATTTTCAGTTCAGAATTGTAAATTCTAGTCACTATAATTGGAAAGTTGCATGGGATAAAAATTAAATTTTAAAACATGCATTCATCATTTAAAAAAAAAATGACTATTTTAAAGGATACGTGAATTTTTGATTTCGTATACATGAATATACTGAGCATGAAAATAACATCACTTTGTTTTTAACACGACAAAAATAAAAAACACTAATCAGAATTTAAAAAAATGATGCAACTTCCCAATTCATCAACTTCCTATAATTCAAAAACCAAGAAAATAAAAATTTCACACATTTTTATTCCTTTCCCCCACCTTCAACAAAAATCCTTAGGGTTCCAGTTCATGCTAAAAAAAAATCAAAAACACAATAAAATCTTGGAACCCTACAATCGTCGATAAAAATTCAATCAAGAAAAAGTTCATCTTTCGTTATAAAAAAATCACGGCTCATCCATCAGGTCATTGCCCTCATTTGGCATCATCCTGGAGTTCCCGTAGTTCCTGAAAATTTGCAGAAACTGCAGAAGTTGCGATGGCCCAATTCTTACTAAGCCTCGTAGAGATCTTTTGGAAACGTTTATACTTCTCATTTTGGCGTTCCAGCTCTTCTTGAAGCTGCGTTTTCTCGTCCTTCAACTTCTTGACTTCTTTCTTCAGCTGCTCGTTCTCATTCGTCAAATTCTTCGCCAAAATTTTCATCGACGCCGAGTACTGGTTCAGAGCAACGACTTTGTCGACGAGTTCTTGGAAGTAACGACTTGCATTTACTTGGAGAAGATCGTCCTTGTTGCTGCTTAAGGTTTGAATTGGCTCCTTTGGTTTTAGGGTGTCTTCCGTTGCCTCCCTTTCGTTGATGGGCGAAACTTCTTCAGCGTCGCTTTCTAAGGGTCGGAGGTAAATTGGAGTCTCAAGGTAGGCAGGTGTTCCACTCATTTCCTCCTCTTCGTTGTTGAAGTCGCTGTCCAGTTTATCATTATCGTCCATTTGCTGGGGAAATGGTGAGGTAGAAGGGTAAATAATTGTACGTTGGCAAATCTGAAGTGGCAAAAATACATTCTTATCATGCAATACTGTGAAATTTAAAGTTTCGATAGAAAGTAATTTTATAATTTTTTAAACTGAAGTGAACCTTGGTAGGATCGATGAATTCAACATCAAAGCTCGATTTTCCTTGATTTTCTGGCAGCTTGGGAAATACTTTTCCGTGAACATTGGCCAAATGTCTAGTGACACTGCGGGAATAAACCATTTTCTTCCCGCAAATGTGGCATTTGTATCTTTTCCGGGTCGAGGGTTGTTGTGCTGGTTCATTTCTTCGTGGTGGCTGCCTTTTTCGACCATTTTGTTGAGGTTCTTCTTGTTTTGGCACTTTTACTTGGTGTCGTTGAGTGGAGTGAATAGCACTAAAGTGTTTTTGCCTGGCGAGCAGAGTTTTGAACACTTCGCGGCAAATGTGGCAACGAAATTGGCAGTTCCGTGCTTCAGGTTCCCCACATTTGTGTGTTTGCAGAATGGATCTTCCTTCGAACTTGCGGTTGCATTTGTGGCATTTGTAGTATTTTTTGTCGCTGGATGGGTTGTATTTGGTTTCTTTTTCGTAGTTCATTTTTTCTGGAAATGAGATTCGAATGTGTAAGTACGGGGAAAATTTTTATTAGAAATTATAGGAAAAAAAGTTTCGAGGTAATTGATTATTTAAAATTGGACTGTGCAGTTGTTTAAATTTATCAGAAGTTAATGTATTTTGGAAACATTGTTTTCATTTTTTATGGATGAAATTTTAATTTTCATTTGGTACTGATATTTGACTTTAATGATTTTTGAAAAAAACTTTAAAAAAATTAAGAAGGTTTCAAAATTAAAGATTGTTGGAAACATACCAAAATCTAATTTTTAACCAAATTTTCCATAGTTGAATTTTTTTTATAATTTTGTTCAGTAATCTTACATTGAAAAATTTTCAGAATACGATAGCTATTTCAGATATAAAGTATTAGAATTTTCTTGAGTGTATAATGGAACTAAACTCGATCGGGAAAGTGGAGAAAAAAAACTCTTGTTTTGGTACATTTGTAAATAGTCGGATTTCTGATGTCGAAATTTTTCAAACGTCAGAACAAAAAGAAAAAATGTTGAATAATAAGCTACAATTTTGTTCGTGTATGAGTAACTTAATTAGTAATAATTTAACGAGCAATTTGTTTGATTTACTAGCTTCAGCACTGTAATATACTTACTGGCAAATAGTAAATTTACAACAACAAAAAATTGTTAAATGTGCTAAAATGAACGAAATTATTGACGTTAAAAAAATTCTGTATTTTTGGAATATGACTATTGCAATATTTGAAAATTTCCTTCTTTCCTGGCTGGAAAATAACCTTTAATTTACAGAGCTAGTATAGAAAAATTGACAAATTTACAAAAGTAGGAATTTTTTCCCACTTTCTTAACCAAGGTTAAAACCATAATACACTATTCAAATTTTAACTATATTTTATGATTTTTAAAAAAATCATTCAGATTTTTCAAAAATGGTTTCATATTATAAACAATAATTTTGGATATCTCCGTGTTTCTTATGCAGTAGACAAAGTTGTATAATTAAACAAAAAAAATTTCTTGCAATTTATTTTTTTAATTTAACAATTTGATTAAATTAATTTTCCAAATCATTATACTGAATTTTTATTATTATTGTTATTTTTTAATTGTTTTATATATTCTAAACAAAATTGTCATATAATTTGTAAAACATCAAAAAAATTATGTAAAATAGTTTTAAAAATCTAGACGAAATTCTCAGAGTATTTATATATTTTTTGACTTTTAAAATGATAATTAAAAATTTTAGAAATAATGATTTGATATAAAGAACATTAATTTTTAATATCTCGGTGTTTTGTACACAGTAGACAAAAATGTGGAATTAAAAAAAAAGTTTCTTAAAATTTATTTTTTAAATTCAACTATTTAATTGATTTAACTTTCCAAACCATTATTCTAAATTTTTTTTGTTATTGTTATTATGTTATTCTTTAATTGTGTCATATATTCTAGACAAAATTGTATAATTGAAAAAAAAAATTTATTACAATTGATTCTTAAAATTCAACAATACCATTGAATTAATTTTCCAAATGATAATGCTGAATATTTTTTATTATTATTATGGCATTCTTTAATTTTTTTCATAAATTCTGGAGAACATTTTTATATAATTTATAAAAGATCAAGAAAATTATCTAAAATAGTTCAAAAAATCTAGACTTAATTCCCAGAGTATTTTTATATTATAATTTTTCAAAAATGAATTATAATTATTAGGATTAATTTTTAGTATCTCGATGTTTCGTATACAATAAACTAAATTGTAGAATTAAAAAAAAAATTTTCACAATTTATTTTTCAAATTCAGCTATTTGATTGAATTATTTTTCCAAATCATTATGATACATTTTTTTATTTATTATTATGTTATTCTTTAAATGTTCCATATATTCTGGACGAAATTGTATAATTTAAAAAAAAAATTTCTTACAATTTATGCTTCGAATTAAACTATGTGATGCAATTGCTTTTCAAAATTATTATGCTAAATTTTTTTTTATTATTATTATGTTATCCTTTAATTGTTTTATATATTCTGGACAAAATTGTATAAATTGAAAAAAAAAATTTTTCATACAATTCATTTTTTTAATTCAACTATTTGATTGAATTAATTTTCCAAATCATTTTGCTAAATTTTGTTTTTTATTATTATGTTATTATTCAATTGTTTTATATGTTTGGGGCAACATTTTTATATATTTTATAAAACATCAAACAAATTATCTAAAATAGTTTTAAAAATGTAGACCAAATTCTCAGAGTATTTTTATATTATTGTATTTATAAATTTTTCAACTTTTGAAATAATAATTTCAGATTTTTCAAAAATAAATTATTATTATGAAGATTAATTTTTAATATCTCGGTGTTTTTTATGAAGTACACAAAATTGTATGATTAAAAAAAAATTTTCTTACAATTTATTTTTCAAATTCATAAATTCGATTAAATTAACTTTCCAAATGATTTTACTAAATTTTATTATTATTATGTTATTCTTCAATTTTTTAATACATTCTAGATAAAATTGTCATATTATTAATAAAACATCGAAAAAATTATCTTAAATAGTTCAAAAAATTAAGACTAAATTCCTAGAGTATTTTTATATTATAGTATTTTATCGACTTTTGAAATAATAATTCCAGATTTTTCGAAAATGATTTCATATCAGGAACATCTATTTTTAATATCTGGGTGTTTTTTATGTAGTAGAATCAATTGTATTCTGAAAAAAAGGAAATTTCTTACAATTTATTCTTCAAATTCAATAATTCGATTGAATTTATTTTCCAACTGATTATGCTTCATTTTTTTTATTACCTATTATTTTTTTATTTTTTAACTGTTTTGTATATTCTGAACAACATTTTTATATAATTTATGAAACTTAAAAAAAAATAACTAAAATAGTTCAAATAATCTAGACTAAATTCCTAGAGTATTTTAATATTATGGTATTTATATATTTTTCCACTTTTGAAATAATAATTGCAGATTTTTCAAAAATTAATTAATGTAATATTGATGGTTTTTTAATATCTCGGTGTTTCGTATGCAGTAGACAAAATTGCATAAAAAAAAAAATTTCTTACAATTTATTCTTTGAATTTTACAATTCGATTGAATTCATTTTACAAATAATTGTGCTGATTTTCTTTATTATTATTTTGTTATTCTTTAATTTTTTTATATATTCTGGTTACCATTTTTAACAATTAATAAAATACAAAAAAATTATTCAAAATAGTTCAAAAAATCTAGACTAAATTCCTAGAGTATTTTTATATTATAGTATTTATATATTTTTTGACTTTCTAATTACTAACAATTTCAGATTTTTAAAAAATGATTTCATATTACGAACAATAATTTTTAATATCTCGGTGTTTCGTATACAGTAGACAAAATCGTATAATTTTGAAAAAAAAAAAAAAATTTTCTTACAATTTATTCTTTAAACTTAGCTATTTGAATTAATTTTCAAAATCATCATACTAAATTGTTTTTTTTATTATTGTTATTCTTCAATTATTTCATATATTCTTGACAAAATCATATAATTTGAAAAAGAAAATGTCTCACAACGCATTCTTCAAATTCAACTATTTGATTGAATTATTTTTCAAAATCTGAAGCCTGAGATAAACTTCAAACTTCTGAGAATTTCAGACATTTTACTCTGAAAGATGATAAATACTGATAAACACTAACCCTCAAAACCCGGCTTTAAATTTCTCGATATTACAGAGCACAAACAACAACCACGCACAAAGTCAAAATATATCGCGGAAAAAATGTATGTATGATAGAATATATGATATTATATATTAAAATAAAAGGCTATTTACCGGCTCTCAATTACATCTATGAAAAAGGATGTGTATGATTTGATGTAATCTAGATGAGATTCCAGCGTCTTATGACAGTAAATATCACGTTCGTGGAAAAACAATGTTAAAATTTTGGATAAAAGTCTCGAAACTGCAATTTTTTTGCCATTCTGCGCGATTTTTGACACTGCTTGATACTATTGACTGCTGTCGACAATTACTAAAAACTGCTAAAAACCACTGAAAACCACTAAAACGACGGTAAACAGTGATGTTCGGTTGTGTTCGGTACAGTTCGTCGGTTGTCTTCGGCTATCGTCGGCTCTGGTAGGCAAAGTTCGTAACTGTTCGTGTACTTTCGATGCTATCGATTGCTAAGTCAATTTTCATATCCCAAAATCCCATTAAGGTACATTTTCATGCTGGCGTTTTTGACGCTAGCGTCAATAATTCATGAGTCACGTGGTCAATCACAACTGGTCACATGACCAAGTTTCGACGCTGAGTACACGACGCTAGAAGTTAAAGTGAAATACGCTTTTTTTCTTTGACGCCGCGCATTTAATTTGACGCCATAATCTGTTGTAGTTATCTATTGCATTATCTGAGAGCATTTGTCATTATCTATTATCTA
>JAPYZL010084400.1:0-11329 GCA_030522825.1 Platygaster orseoliae
TCGAGAGTTTGCTTTGATTCTTTCAATCGCTCGTCCTGTAAAGTTTTCTTTTTGGATAGTAGGTCCCTTTTCTCAGATCGTGTCACATATAATGAAAATCATGTTTATGATTTTAAGATTTTAAGATTTTCGAATGTTTTCCGAGTTTAAGAAACATTCATAATGTTCAAATTTGGTGTGGCGATATTATATATATATATATATATATATATATATATATATATATATATATAGTTTTTTTCATCTCTTGCATAATGACCGAACCAGGAAGTAGTAATGTTCAAGGGTTTTGTAAATATTTGTTGGACAAAAAATTTACCCAGGGTGTGCTCGACATTATTAAAGGTATACAATCTTTTTTAAAAATGATTCAAAAATATTCTTGTATTATTATGGTTAAAGAGTTGAAAGTTTCGTTATTGATTCAATTACTAAAATAACTTAAATTACCATAACAAATTAAATTATTGCAATGAATTGAACTGATCGAATAAATTATTTCGGAAGGCGGCCAAAATATAATTTTCAGCAATTTTTTACAATTCATAAACATGCAGACTTCAATACATTTTTATTTTTTTATTTTACGATTAGATATATTGATATTCAATATTATAATCAATATAATTTAATTATTAATCAATATACTATATGCATTATACATTATATGTATAAAACTTATACATAACATTATACAGGGTGGTACAGTTAAAACGGACAAAAATTTACCCATATTTTTTTCATGTTTTTATGGGTAAGATTTTCCTCTGTCACTTTTCTCAAAATTTTCAAAAAAAAATAAAAATCGAAAAAGATACTCAGGGCACAATAAGTTTTAATTAATCAGATTTTAATCTTCAAAAGCTTTTTTGATTTTGAGTTTTGTGATAAGTGGCAAAGGACTTTTTGACTCAGAAAAATATGCAGAAAATTTTGGTCAAGTTCGATCCGTGGTCCGTAAAAAATTTACGTTAATTGGAGTTTATTATTTTTATTACTACTTATCTAATGGCTCAAATTTAAAATTTCGATATTTTTTTTGATTTTGAGACGATTTTTAGTCTTGGAATTCGAAAATGCATATTGCGTTTTCTCTTAGTGTGAGAATTTCGGTACACCTCCGTGATTATATTACATTGTGTAATATTTTATAATATGAAAAAAATATAATATTTTTTATAATTGAATATTTTTATAATATAATATGGGGAACATCATATAGCTCAAAGGATTTCAAACATTCAATTTTACGAAGGTTTGGCTTCTTGTATCAAGAACTTTTTTATGATTTGATTGAAAATTTTTTAAACAAATTGCACGTCTTAAAAAGTGTGTTCTGTAATTTGTCTGTTTCAGTGACAACTGCGATGACGCAGATGAAAATGAAGACTTCGATTAATGATTCTATTCTTTTACGCAGAACACTACATTTATATTCATAGTTTAATTGTAGTTTATTGAAAAATAAACTTATGCTTGGTTTTACTAAAAGCTGTATTTCATTGATCCTGAATTTTCACAGTAAACCAATCGACAAAATATTTCACTCAAGTGTAGAAGTGGAATATCATTCGAATCCGCGAGTTACAATTCACTCATCATATTCAAGCGATTTTTTCACTCGAGTAAGAGTCGAAAATTACTCGATTAAGAGTCGAAAATCACTCTAGTAAGAGTCGAAAATCACTCGAGCAAGAGTCGAAAATCACTCGAGTAAGAGTAGAAAATCACTCGAGTAAGAGTTGAAAATCACTCGGGCAGGAGTCGAAAATGCTCGAAAATTCGAGTGGAAAAAGCACTCGAACCTTCGAGTGAATTTTCACTCGAGTTTGATTTAAAGGATTCTCATCCTTGCTTCGAGTGAAATTTCACTCGAAGGAATTTGGAGTGACTTCTTAATGATTTTTAGACAAATTTTCTAAACATCCACTTACGTTTCTATTAAAAACTTCATTGCCAACAAAAATATAAAGTAATGTTTTGTAACTGACAAATATCTATATGTATCTTGCATTTACAATAGTATTTTTTGTGCGTTATTTATAATTTATTACTTAAACCATATATGTTTCATTTTTAATTGTCATTATTATTTATGCCATCGTTTTAATGTATACTGTTTAAGCAATTCGTAATGAATTTTTCGAAGATCTACGAAGACATGTATCAGTAACTTACAATTATTGTTCAACACAAATTAAATATATTCTTTTTTATCGAATTTCATTTCCATGATTCTTGCATTATCAATATCATTTTTGTAATGTACCTTTTTAAAATAAATCACCTGAAACTTATATGTTTAATTTGTTATTGTATTTATTATTTGCACCATAATTGTAATGTATATTTTTTACAGATTTTCCGAAGATCTATGAAGACTCGTATAAATTACGTAACTTTCAACAAAATTAAAAATATTGTTTTCAATCCAGAATTACCTATATGCGCCTTGTATAATCAATATTATCTTTTATATACTTTTTTCATAATAAAATTTTCTAGGTCATTCAATTGCAGTTTTTTTTAATTTCTAGTTTCTGATGGATTTAAATACGATTGAAAAGGAACAGAACGTTATGTTTACATGTTTAGAAATACACTCGCTTACGGAGCTCACAAAGCTATGACTTTCTAATTAAATGCATATCGGTTATCGCAGCTGATAAATCATCTCCTCTGAGCTTGACTTGGAAGTTGCGTTCTCTATTCCGCTATCCGGTCGTCAACACCCGTAGTACGTAGGTAATCGATGACGTTTTATTCGCGTGAGCATGTCAGCTGTGTCGATAATCATTACGCGACGTTTAACAATGTCAAGCGTTTGTGTTAAAACTAATACAGAAGGTGTATAATCTCGAGAAGAGTTCGACAACTTATGCAAACATTCGAGAGAATCATTTCGCTTTTTTTCTCTAGACTTTTCTGTTCTTCCCTTGATATTTCGACTTTATGTTTCTTTTAGAAATTCATATTTTAGAAGTCGTGAATTGAGTAAATGATGAATACTACTCGTTATTTAAGTAAGATCGGTGATTTAAAAAGTTTTCTTATTTTAAAAAATGTGAGGAAATTTTTTATTCTTTAATTCTCATTTCAGTATTCGGAACTTTTTCAATTTAAATGAATGAATTGATGTTCATGTTTTTGAAATTTTTAGTAGATCTTTCCAAATTTTTTTGGTTTACTCTGTCACTTATGCTGGGAGTGATTTTTTTTTCTTTTCGAAGTGGGAAGTCACTCGAAAAAAATGAAATTGAACTAGAATTTAAGAGTGAAATTCAACTTTTTTAAGATTAATGATTTAGTTTTCTAGAGTGAATTGCCATTTTCTGTTTGAGTTTTAGTATTTTGACTCAAAGTAGAGTGTAAATTTTTTTCATACAATTAAAAGAAATGCTTCTAAATTTTCAGTTACAGGAAAACTTTCCCAAGTTTAGGGAAATTATTCATATTCTAAAAATTGTTATTGAATACAAATAATTTTATTATGATCGAAAAAATAATGAATCAAATCTATTTAGTGATCTTTTAATTAAAAATAAATTATGATTATCTTATCCTAATTGATTAATTATCATTGAAAAAAATTTTTTTTTTCAATTTTTATCCAAAACATCAGCTTATCATTCGTACGAACTTTTAAATTATTTTAAAATAAAAAAAATCATTAGTCGAAAATAAAGTGATAAAATATGTTTCAAAGAGAATTTATGATTAACTCATTATATGAGCATGAATAGAAAATTATGGAATACCACTTTACATAAATTTTATAATTTGACGTCATTCGTACTACTGCCACGGAATTTCGCAAAATATATTACGTGTTTGAACTCTTATCATTCGTATGTATCTTTGAAAATTTTCCATTTCTTTATCAAAAACTATTTTTGGTTATCAAATTATTTACCATCAGATAAATGTTCATAATGTTGATTTAGGAAAAACCGATTATACAATTTTACATAAAAGTACGATCCATCCCGTTTCTTGGAATTTATGCAAGAGCAACTTGCAATTTTTTGGGCAAATTCAGAGGTTCGCATTAAAAATTAATTTTTTAAACTTCAACCTAACAAAAGATTGTATAAAAAATTGTGATCGCGCTACAAATAAGCTACTCGACGTTAATTTATTTTGTTTTTATGATTAATTGAAATATTAGTAATAATTCATTTAGATTTAAATTATTTTCATAATTAAGGTAACTATTATGAATAAATTGTTTTTTAAAAACTTTCGATGTCGTATTTACTCTATTATCTGTATTTTTAAACTATATTTTAGCACAATTACATTACACTTCTATGACTCCACGTGCCATTTTTCGGAATCATCTTGTCCTTACCATTGATTTTTAACTTTATTTTTGAATAAACTGAATGATAAGATCTTTATCTATACTTCAATATTTGAGCAAAATTGAGTAATTCACATCAGGCTATCGACCCGTAGAGCAAAACAAGGAAAAACGATTTGACAGTACTCGTTCCCCTCTTCCTCATACCCTTAAAAGTTTTTTTGGAAAATCCGAAATGGATCGCTCCAATTCAGACTTTCTTCAAATACTGGAGTTATATTATAGTTATGAGATAGAAACTACTTCACTCACTTAAAAATATTTTCTTACATTAAAATTGCAACGTTGCAACAAGTTTTCAAACAACATCTGTCAATAGCGTATTGTTCGATGAGTTTCAGAAGTATAGCAATTAAATAGTCAGACAGACTTTCTCGATACAGGGATTCGAATCACATTTTCAGCCCTGAAAATGAAAATTTCCACCATTTTTTTGAAAACCTCGAATTTTGCAATGCTCCCTAATCAATTATAGGAAAATAAATCAACGAATAATCTCTCGTAGCCATTTTTTGTTGTTCAAAAAAGTCTACTTTATCTTTTTCTCTGTTAATAATCTTGGTATTTTATTTACTACGAATTTTATTATTATTTTAAATGCTGTGTTTTTCAAAAATCTTCTTGAATTTCATTTTTAATTTTTTAACAAAACAAATATCATTTCCGTATTATCAGAACTGTTCTTATTTAACTATTTTTCGAATCAATATTTTCTTTCTTAGAATTAATTTAATCTTTCTGTCTGTCAAAAATAATAAAATTACAACCTTTATAATTAATATATTGAACTACTCGTTCCTGTTCAAAAAAGTCCAATTTATCTTTCCTCTTCTTTAAAATCCCAATATTTGATTGAACCGTAAGTTGAATTTGAATACTTTCTGTAAAATCTCTTTTATTTCATGTTTAAATTTTCAACATAAGGTAAAATAACTTTCATCTTTTCGAAACTGTTATTTTTTCACTATTTTTAATATCAATCTTTTCAGAATCAATATCATCTTTTCGTCTGTCCAACATAAAAAAAATTATAACGTTTACAATAATTTTTAGAAACTTTTTCTTACTGTTCAGAAAGGTTATATTTATATTTTCCCTTCTCTTAAATCCCAGTATTTTATTTATTAATAACTTTAATATTATGTGTACAAAAAATACTCTTTCATTTCATGTTTAAATTTTATATTCAACCAAAGAAAATATCATTTTCTTCTCGTAGGAACCATTCTTATATTTTCAATGGAATTATCAGGGTAGTTATTTATCTTTAAAATATCTCTAATTATACCAAAATTCTTATAATAAAACATAAAGTCAGAAAATCTCATGTTATTATCAATTAAACTGATGACAGTATATCTTTTGATGTAATGGGTATTTCAAAAAAAATTTTTTGCATCTTCGCGAAGATGTTGGTTGAAAATACTAATTAATATCAATACCAACATAATTTTCATTATCTTCAATTCCACTCACCAATCAATGTAATGGCTCTCAGAGAATTTTTGAAAAAAAGAGAATCTTAAGAATTTTAAATTGTTTAATAATTTTTTAACCATAATAAAAAGATAGATTAAATAATAATTTACCGAAACCAACTTTGAAATTTATTTTATAGATATTTCAACCATAATTAGTTCCTCATCAGGATCCTTAAAACCTTCAAAAACCTAGTCTTGCAAACAGGCCCGGCAGGACACGTTCGGCCCGAGTGGGTAGTCAAGGCTTCATAGTTGTTTATATTAATAGATCGAATTGACATAATTGTTATTGGGATCTTCATTCATAAATGCAAAAAAAAAATATGAAGATCTTGTCATTTTTCTAAAACAAATTTATTTTCACAAAGCAAAAGCACTAGCTTGCTTCAAATTACATGAAATAAACTTATTTAGAAGTTTTTCCAGATTGAGCTCATCGGCCATATCCGAATAAATATGTAGAAGGGCGACGTTGTTGAGTCGATTTTGTGACATTGTTGACCCTAGATATGTTTTCAGTCGACGAAGGACCGAAAAACTTCGTTCATTCGAACAGGATCACCTTGGAATTGTCATTAACAGACGAACAAAACGAACAAACTCTGGAATTAGCCCTCTATAGCCCATTCGTATCTTTTCAAGAAATTCACAACCCCCCCCCCCCAATTGTTTACTTGCTTATTTTGCCTGCGCAAAAGTTACGAAAACATGTCACGGTCGCTCAACAACCTCGCTTTGTCAAAATCGTCTTTATAAAAGTTTAGAATCTTTTCAAAATCTGCGGCCTGGCCGATAGTGAATCGCTCCAAAAACTCGAAAAATTGTGCTGCCTCTGTTTGGAATCGACTTTTTAAAGATCCAATCAACTGATCAAAAACTTCGCAATAAGATTCTCTAAAAAAATTTTCGGGTGTCAGAAACTTAAAATTTGAAACGTACACTGAGGAAAAAGGTTGTGTAGGTTTGACTCAATTAATTTATTAGACTCTCATATCATCGGGTTGACTAAATAATTTAGTAGCTTCCAAAAAACTAGATTATTTATGGTAGCTTAACTTACATAGTTAAAAAGAGTGTACAGTGAAATCAATTTGACTAAAACTATTTAGATGATGCAAATAACACAGCGTAGACATAAATAAAATTATTACTATATTACATACTAATGTACGATAACTTTTTTTTTGAAATGCCTTCATTCGCTTGTCGATTGCAATTAATGTTTAGTCAATACATCTTTACTTCTTTCGTTGAATGTAAAGAATCTCCCGCTACAATACACCGCTCAAGCTAAGGAGCACTTCTCTCTCGCAAGACCTAAAAATTCCGATACGAAGTATATATACCGAGCTCAACTTATACTGTCGACTCAGTTTGTCATAATAATTCGGAAGTCGTATTTGGGCGCCTTTTACCAGAAGCTAAAGACAGAGCACTCTAATGGCATTAGTTCCCTTGATGATACATATAAATTCACTTCTGATGGTAAAAAGGGTTAGCTTAGCTATAAGCGGCCCTGCATGGAGCGTGGTAATTATACGTTGACTAATTGGGCATGAACGACTAATAAAAATAAAAAATATCTCCAACGTTAAGTTAACGAATTGTATATACTTATACAATGTAAATGTTGTAATTTTTTTGACAAACGTAGTAATTTTTTTAATGAAATTTTTCTCCGTGTGAATGCACAAAATTTATTTTGTTCATGAAATACTAACACATTGCTGAAACTACTGTATCTTCAATTTTAGTTTGAGTGATCAGCAAGTAGAAGTAACAAAAAATATCAAGTAAGACTGAATAATATTTCGTTAAAATAAACTTCATAATTAAATTCAATCGACCTTATAATTTAGTCGTTTCAACCCAGAGCAAATTACTAAATTTATTTAGTCAAAGGTAATAATTCCTATTAGGTTCTTATATGACTAAATTGTTTTAGTCAATCAGATACAATTTTAGTCAATCCTACACAACCTTTTTTCTCAGTGTATGCATCGACAAAGTTAACGATGTATGGTGTTCGATTATTTCGAGTGGGTAATTACCTACTCGGGATTTCTCGAGTGGGTCTCTAGCTACCCACTCAACCCACTACTCCTGCCGGGCCTGCTTGCAAACAGAATTATAAATAAATTAATAAATTTACATGTTAAAAAATTGTGTCTTTCAAAAGTGATCAATTTTTTATGCCTTGTTAATACAAACATTGATAAATATTACTTATACAGTTTTTTTTTTTTTAATATAAAGATAATTTTTTAGAAAAATAATGATGTGGTTATTATTTATATTTGATAATGGTTGTATTCCTGCATAACAATTTAATCACTTTTGAAGAACAAAATTTTTGTAAATATAGGTTTATTCAATTAATTAATTTTTTTTTTTTTGGAAAATAAGTTATTAAGTGTTTTATAATTTTAAGATCCGGATGAGGACCTAAAAGGAATTTCGTTTAATTTTCGCATCGTCTCACTGATGTTTAAATCAAAACAATCCTTCGTAAGTTGTATTTTTAAATAAAACTGATAAGAATAATAGAATTCATTTGACTGAAAAATCTCAAAATTAAATAAATTAAATATATTCTCAACTAATTCAAATGCTCCATACAACAGAAGATTCGATAAAATTTCTCTTAATCGCAACATCTTGATCCTCAGTTCCGTTATAAGTAAATATTCAGTAAAAAGCAGTTGCATTGCACTATTTGAGGTTTAGAGTGCAGGGTTTGTCCGCGGCTGACTCGAGCTTCCTAAAAAATGCAACGACATATTAATCTACTTTTTTCAACTGATTCAGTTCGTCGAACTTGCTAAAGGTATCCTGGGCAATAAATCAATGTAAATTTCGTTCCTGCTACATGTATAATACCAACCAGGCCTGCCAAACCGGTGTTAACTGGAATGGTACGATTTTGCGCGAAAAGTGTACTGCGCGTGAATACGCAAAGAACGAGGCGGAGCCCCCCTTTTTCGCGCATGCAACTCGTTGCGGCATCCGGGCAATGCCCTCGCATGTAAACATTTGGAAAACGCGCGGAAAATCTAACGAACGCGCTTCACTTTCACTTTGAACTTTCACGTATGGAACTAAGATCGTAAGTACATCGCTGGTTTCAGTTCAGTTGATTATGAAGCTCTTCAAATAAATGCAACCCTTCCAAGGGCTTGTTCAAATACACTTAACTCTCGCTATTGGCCTTGTATAACTGGAATTCCGGATTCGCAATCCTATTTTTAAACAAGAATCTGGATATGTGATTAAAAACTTTGATTATGAGCTTTGAAATCCTTTAAAATCTTGTCATGTATTGGATTTAGATCACACATGTCAGTTTGTAGATTAATCGTTGTCAATAGTGGAGTGCGGGATCCTGAACTTTTGAATTCCCGTGACATTTCGCGATTCCGAGAACGTTCATGATAAAAAATTACTTCAATTAAATACTTTTTTTGTCTTTACGTTTGGGTAAAATTGAAATTAGTTCATAACTTTAATTACTTTTGACCAATAAATAAATAAAAATGTTCTGAAATTCTTCGTTTTTCTTTTTATTACCTGCAATAATCAAATACAGTATGATAAAAAAAGAAAGTTGTAGATGCAGTATATGTAGAATTTCACTTTTTTTTTTTTTTTTTTTTGAACGTCATAAAAAAAGTAAGTTAGCAATTAAACAATTACTAGTATATTTTGAAGTATTGTAAGAATGCCAGATTTGTAGCTATAATAATGTTTAAAAAACCTGTATTACATTGTTAATCTAAATTAACGATACCCACAGGGCACTAATGTCGAAAAGTTGACTGTATGTTGACTTTAAGTTAACTACAGTTGACATGTTGACTTAAAGTCAACATACAGTCAACTTTTTGACATTAGTGCCCTGTGGGTATATACATTGCAGACAAAAATTTTATTTATTTTATCTTTACTTAGGTATAAAAAAATTTTTTTCGTGCCTGGGAGCAAGAAGTCAATTCCAGCAAAGACGAGATTTATAAGGCGAGGCGAAGCCGAATCGTAAAATTGCCTGAGCCTATTAAATCGACGATTGTTCATAGGCGCAAGGACAATTTATCATGTTTAAGACCTTAAAAGCGTGATCTAGTACCACTCTCTGGCATTTAAAAAAACGCTTTTAGAGTCTGAGACAAAAAAACTTTTACAAATGCAATGAAGACAAAAATTTTCAAAATTTAAAAAGAAGAAAATTAGCATGAGTCAATGCTTAAACAATGACAACTATGCTATTTCAAAAATAATTAATAATGCCTTTCAGGATCGTAAATTTTACAGGATTTACAATGATTTCTAAATACTACATAACCTAAAAACGTTACAGAATTTTGACATTATACTAACTTATTTAGGAATTCGTATTTCAACAAAGTTCCTAAATTTTTTGAATCACCTAATTTTACAAGGATTTTTAACTGTTTAAAACTCCAAATTCTTGAGTTTTATGAATGCTCTTAAATTTTTGAACTTTTCCGAATCTTGGACTTTTACTAGATTTTCAAACTATTCGGAATACCAGATTAAGATTCTTGGGGATTCCCAATCTTTTTTGGATTGCCAGATTTTTCGGGAATTCAAAACTTTTTGAGATTCCCGAACTTTCAGGGATTCCCTAACGTTTCGAAATTCTTAAACTTTTCGGAATTTCGAACTTTTAGGGCATCCCGAACTTTTCGGGATTGGTCTGAATCAAAAATTTATTCAAGTGAACCAAATTGATTTTCGAGTGTATGATTCTACCCAAACAGTGCAATCTACCCTGAGTCGCGAGTTTATGAATGTGGCCGTGGTGGCCTTGCATTATTTTACAATAAATCACGTACAACAAAATAAGAGCATCTCCACAAGACACCAAGCCACGCATTCTCATAGTAAGGAGTGCAGACGGCCATTGACCCTATGAGAATCCACAGACGGAGCGCAGACTGAAGTACGTCTTCATTTCCTTCTTCCTACTTTGCTTCCTCATTCAATGACGTGACTCAAGATACAGACCCTAAGGGTCTAGAGTGCTTTGAAGGGTCGTTCTTTAATAACCAAAACCAACAACTATATTTATACAGTATTGTATTATTTAAAATATTCGTATTGTGATTATTGACATTCAGTATAGTAGTTGTAGCTGTACGCTTTTGTGAAAATCATGTAAGTGTAGTAATACTTATAAAAAAATGTAGAAATTATGATCATGTTAGATAATTTCCCACATCTTGTATATTGAGAACTGTTATTTACTAAAGTAATAAATACAATATGTTTAGTATTTTTGACTATACATGAACTTATAATTGCGATATTTGACGTTTTACTATACTGCGTGATAAAAATAAATACATTTATGGCTGAATGTACTACAAGGTGTCCCAGAATCGACGTGCAATATTTTAACCAATTTTTTTTTCGAATTTTTCTGAGACGAAAAGTCCTCTTCCACTTTTCTCAAAACTCAAAATTG
>JAPYZL010084414.1:0-13538 GCA_030522825.1 Platygaster orseoliae
GTATTCAGACACTGAAAGCGATATCTTTCTGAAGCATATTATCGCGGGAATATTGAATGGTTTTTTGTCCGGATTTTGGTGGCGCACCCTGTATACCGGGCCCGACCGGCCAGTTGTCGAGTTCGGTTTGTAGACTTGTAGAGTTCAGTTCGGTTCTGTTCGCGTTCGATAAAACATTATCGGGAAGACTTATTGTGAACAAATAAAGTTTTATAAAAAGAAAAAACAAGTTTCATCATTCGTGCCCCACGGCACGACACTAGCTCCACTAATAAAATTTTGCAATCTAACGAATTTCTGATTTTCAAAGTTATACAAATTTCCGAGTCAAGTTTTCATAAGGAAATTTATCACGCAGATAATAAAAAAAAAAGTTTCACATAAAAAATTCAAATGAAACGACCATCCTAATTTCCCTCCTCTAATATAATAATTTATTTTTAAAATATTCAATATCATGAAAAGAGTGAATATTTTTCAAAGAATAAATTTGTTTTCTTCAATAAAAATTCTGTCGATGACATTCCGAGACAGTAATTACAGATTAAGCAACGAATTCATAATGACACTTATTCTTATAGTTATCTTGTTTTTTACTTTTTGTCAAATGTCGACATGAGTCACGGGAATCCCGAGGGGAATACCCAATCATTTAGAACTACGGCTTAACAAGCATAAAATGATTCACAGTAGCTGATAGTATATTTTTTGCATCCGAATAATACAATACTAATTAAACTCTAGTTCAAAAACGACAAAATTCAAGTTATCAACAAATGATTTTTACGAAACAGGAAATGATTGCTCAAAAAACGTGCTGTTTCAAAGAACTTATAATGCCGCTCTTTCTTATAATCATCTTGTTTTTTAATTTTTGTCAAATGTCGACATGAGTCACGGGAATCCCAAGTCATTTCGAAAAATATTTCTCAGTAGCTGATAGTATATTTTTAGCATCCGAATAATATAATACAATAGTAATCAAACTTCGAATTATCAACAAATGATTTTTACGAAACAGGAAATGATTGCTGAAAAAACGTGCTGTTTCAATGATTGGGTTTTTACGAATGTTGAAATATACCCCTTTCACTTTCCTACCCAGAATTCTCTTCGTTTTCGGCTATAAAAGCCGACGCACTTACTTTTGTTCTTCGTGAGCGACTACTGGTTCGTAATCTTTTTTACGTGTTTTACTAGATGAATTTTTTACGATTTTTGCTTTTTTTTGTTATTTGACGATTCTATTTGTCTTGTGATTTTTATGTAACTGATTTTTCACTTAGGCGACCATTGTATCGAATTTTTGAACTCGTTACAAAAAATAAATTTGATAAATTGTTTCAACTCAGTGTTGAACAAAAAAAATTGAATCTACGAAATCGTTGAATATCTGAGGAACGTTGTATTTGAAGCTTGAAATTTTGAATTATTTACGAACTGAATAAATACTGAAAGTGTCAGAATTCAAGGCTGAAATAGTGAAAAAATGTTCAATTTTTTTTTTACAGAAAAAAAACACGATGGCGAACAACTGAACATCACAAAAATTTCAAGGACGGAAATGGGCGCGTACCTTTGCATCGCAACAAATGGCGTTCCTCCGTCCGTGAGCAAAAGAATAACTGTGGACGTCGAATGTGAGTATAAAAAAATCAACCTGTTATTTTCAACTTTATCCTTCATGATTTTTACATATTTCTGACTCTATATTTTAATTTTTCACCCCAATTTATTTTTTCCATTTACTTTCCGTGCAGAAAGTGACCAATTTCTCCCCTAGTGAGAAAAGAACACTTTTTTACAACTTCTTTAAAATATAGTACTTTTATTAATGCGTAAATGCAAGAAAAAAAGAAGGATAATGCCCGGGAAAACAAGGCACGGAATATGAAATCGGAGAGGAGGGGGGTGGCAAGGGACGAAGATCAGTGGCTGTGGGGTTTAAATTTATTCCTTCCCTCTTCCCCCCCCCCCCCGCGCAAGGAACGTGATGGTGGTAGATCGTTGTTGCAACTTGCATGTATCGCCGCGGAAAACTCGTGGGAAATACATTGAGCCCAAGCAGTCATTTTTCCCTTTTATGTAAAACTTTCGGTCATGTTGCCACTGGCGACTTTTGCGTTCTTATTTGCATTGCAAGAAAAATAGTGTTTCCAAGTTTCGAGGTTTTCGGAAAATTCTCTCGAACTTTTCCGAATTTCGTGAGAACTTTGAGCATGGATTTTTAAGGTTTACACCCATTTCTCCGAATTTGTTTCTCCGACGGGACAATACTCCGACGGGACCAAAATTCGAAATCAAAAATTCCAAATCCATTTCTCCGACGGACAATTCTCCGAAAGTACAAACTCCGAAAATACGAGAGAGAATCACAATCGTGAATCGTGAAAAAACCATTCAGTAACATGATTCGTAACATGATTTTTAAAAATTTTATTTTCAAAATTGAGACATTAGCAGCTTTAAATTATTTAGTGAAAAATCATTCCGTAACATGATTCGGAAGAAAGGTCATTCGGAAATAAAAATATTCGGAATTATGGTTTTTCGGACAAATGGAATTGGAGAATTGGTCGTCGAATAAATGGTTTCGGAGTTTTGGTTTCGGAGTATTGTCCCGTTGGAGAAACGGATTCGGAGAAATGACCTGTAATCGGATTTTTATGGGTTTTTCAGCGGTTTAACTTAATTTTTATTTAAAATTACAAAAAGTTTACTGGAATTCTATGATTTTAATGAAATTTAAAAAATAGTCAACAATTTTGGTATGATGAAATACTTTTTTATTTAAACAAATTTTCTCGTTGTTACATTGTTATTTGGTTTGATGGATTTTCGAAATTTTTTTACATTTATATAACATAAATCTATGCAATTTTCCGATCATATTATTAATTGTTAAAATTTTTGTTTTTTTGATTTTAATAACATTTTGAAATTCCGAGTGTAATACAATTTTTTTTAAATTGAATTAGCCAAGATTTTGAATGATATTTTAATACTTATATAACTTTTCAGCCTTTTGTTGAAGTAAATTAAAACATAATCATGTAGATTTGAAAAAAACGTAATAATAACAACAATAAATGTTATTTTTTAACGTTTTCTGGAATTCATTACTTTTTTTCCAATTTTATTGAATACAAACTTAAGAATTTTTAACGTTTGTAAATTTCTCAAAACTTTTTAAATATCATACATAGTACAAATTATTTAGAACTTTCCAAATTGAATAGAAATTTGGCCAACTTATTGAAATTCTTCGTAATTTTACACTACTTTTTGAGTTTTTCAGATTTTTTGGTTTTTTTTTTTTTTTATTGAAAAAATTACATTATAGATATTTTGAAAAAATATGATAATAAACACACTCTAAACAATTAACGACATTTTTGGAAAAAGACTCAGTTTCTAAATTTTTTTTAAATTGAAATATAAAATTATGACACTGTCTCTGAAATTCTATGCTGTTATTAAAAATTTTTTAAATTTTCAACAATTTTTGTACGATTAAATACTCCATTATTTGAACAAATTTTCTAAATATAACATTTTTGTTCGATTTGATGTAATTTTAAAAATTTTCTACATCTTGCAGAATTAAAAAAAATTTTCTGGAATAACACGAATCTATGAAATTTTACAAAGTCATTGTCAATCGTTGTAATTCTTTGTAATTTTATTCTACTTTTTTAGTTTCTTAGTTGGTTATTAAAAATTAAAAAATAATATCATATATATTTCGAAAAAATATGATAATTTACCTTTTTCAAACCATCAACGAAGTTTTTGCAAAACTTTTCACATTCTAAATTTTATTGAATTGAAATGTAAAATAATGAAACTTTTACTAAAATTCTATGCTTTCATTAAAATTAAAAAAATTGTGAACAATTTCTGTACGATTTTATACTCTTATTTAAATAACTTTTCTGAATACTAAATTGTAGTTTGGTTCAATGGAATCTTAAAAAATTTTCTACATCTTGCAGAGTTAATAAACATTTTCTAGAATTAAACAAATTTATTGAATTTTACAAAGTTACTGTTAAATAAATTGCCTTTTATTTTACACATAACTTTGTTTTATAAAACAACTTCTCCAGTTTAACAATATTCTAATTTGTGTTTATTGCCTGTGAGTAAAAAATTGTTGAGAAAACAATCTTGAAAATCTTACGGTTTTTGTGATAAACGTAAACATTTGAAATGGTAAAAAAATTAAAAAATCTTCAAAAACATTTAAAAATATTCTGTCATGCAGAATTTCATTGTATACATGAAGAATAAATTTTATTTGTTTTTTTTTTTATTAATTAATTTTTTTAATACTTTTTTTATTATTTATTTTTAATAATACGATTTATAATTTTTCAAAAGAATTAAAAAAGTTTAATTATTAAAAATCAATTAAATAATATACAATTAATGGAAGAATTAATTTATTTTATTCATATTAAATAATAAATCAATGAAATTAATATTCAATAAAGTAAATTAATTGAGTAATATTAAATTAAAAATGTAATTTCTTTTTGTTTTTTATTAATTAATAAAACAAAGTCTTTATGAAGAATTTAGGAAATTTTCCACTTGAAAAAATGGGTAAACCTCAAGTCAAATGCATTCTAGAAGAAAAATGTTCAATTTGATCCTGACGTAAAAGAACTTGGTGAAAACCTTATTTCACTTTGAAAGAAACAATTTTCCGGCCGATCATTCAGCGTTGAGAAGATTGCATCAAAGTTCGCCAGTCTGACAAGTAATTCAGATGAAAAAGCGCGTTTCGAGGAGAAAAAAAAAATTTCACTTACTCCAAGCAAGTGCACTCAAATCGTCATTTATCGAATCACGATTTGTGACCAAATGAGGGAACGCTTTTGCGAGGAAAGAGATACATTTTCGTTCCCTGAGGCGGAGAACTCCGAAAGACCGTGTTTCCGGATCGATCGTTTTCTCTTGTACGTGCCACTTCGCCGCTCCATTTACACAGCTTACAGAGCTAAGATCGTGGCCTCGGGCTTGAAAATTAAAATCAGCTACGAGAACGTACTTGTTGATTGTTTTATCGTTGTTTTCAATTGTTTACTCGGTGAATTTTGTATTTAAATATTGGAACATGCAGTTAGAGAAATTCAGATCTTTAAAGTGACAGTTTGTAATAAAAAATTTGTAATTTAAAAACAAATAAATGTTTAGTTCAGACAAACAAAACTTTGTTCCATCGAAAAAAAGTCTGGACTAAAAATTTATTCAAGTAAACCAAATATTTCGTTGGTCAAATTGATTTTTTTATGTACTATTTTAAAGTTGGAAGAAAATTATGTATTTATTTGTTAACGATCTTGAAATATGGATATTTTATTCACCAATGTGTGGAAATGTCAGTTTTTCATCGCCTGAGCGAGTGAAAAAGTGTCCTTTTTCACACGGTGTTGAATAAAAGTTTTTGTATCATATTAATAAGGAGCTAAAAAATTATTTAAGTATAATAGATATTTATGCTACAAGGGAGAAAAAGGATGATTTTAACGAGTGCAAAGTTGGGCACGATCGAAGCGAGTGCGCAAGTGCACGAGTTGGAATCATCCTTTTTGTCTCGTGTAGCATACAATATTTTTTTCCATGCATGTGTAGAAGTGTCCACTTCGTTCTTTGATCCGGGAGAAATGAATATTTCCCTCGGGAAGAATGATATCTCCCGCTTATTTGCGAGTACCCTAGAAAGGGCAAATAATTAAAAACATTAAACATTAAAAAAACATTTAAAGTCTTGGCGAGTTTGACAAATTAAAATTCAAAAAGATTGTCTAATAGTTGAAATTTCGAAATGTTCATAAAATGAAAAAAACAGAAAAACAATAATTTCAATGATCGACAATAATTTTGAAAAATTCTATAAATTTATGTTATTTCAGAAAATGTTTAAAACTCTGTAAGATGTAGAAATTTTTTGAAATTTCATCAAAACAAACTACCATGCAATATTCAGAAAATTCGTTTAAATATAGAAGTATTAAATCGTGCAAAAATTGTTGACAATTTTTTAACTTTTATTTAAGTATAGAATTCCAGTGAAAGTTTCATAATTTTACATGTCATTTAAATACTTATAGAACCTACATGACAGAATATTTTGAAGTTTTTTTTTTTATTTTTGATTTTTTTACAATTTTTAGTGTTTATGTTTATCACAAAAATCGTGAAATTTTTTAGATTATTTTCATAAAATTTTTTCATTTGGTAAGGCTATAAACACAAATTAGAATATTGTAAAACTGGAGAAGTTGGCTTATAGAACTAAGTTATGTGTAAAATAAAAGGCAAGTTATTTAACAAATGATTTTATAAATCTCATCCTATAAATAAATATTCAGTACTTTTCGACATAAATATAGTAAAAAGTAATGAAATATTGTAAGTTTTTTAATTTAAATTATTAAATCATATATTTATATGATTATTGAATTTTTTATTGTGACTTTTTTTTATTTTAGAAATTTGCATAATTTTCAATATTATTCAAATTTCTTCATTTGATTTTTCAATTATATAATTACTTATTTGAATTATTCAATTATTTGTAATAGAACTTGATTATTTATAATAATTTATTTGTTTTTTGATTTTAATTATTTAATTAGAAACATGTAAGTACCTTTTGACATATTTCTGGTAAAAAGTACTAAATATTGTAATTTTTACAATACAATCGCAGATTTTGTCATTTTTTTCAAATCTATTACAATACTGTAAAATAAAATTTGAGAAATAAAATAAAATTGAAACAAAAATGCAATAAATATGATATTTCAGATTGAATCCACAGCACAATATTTTATTGTAATAATTCATAGATTTGTGGTGAAAAGTACAAAAATATTATAACTTTTAACAATTTTACTATAGTTATTGCAGTGTTATTCCAGATTTTACATTTTCATCTTAATAATTACAATAGATATTGTACAAAAAAATTGTTACATTTTACAAATTACTTCATACAAGTACATAGAATTCAATATCAGTGTATAGTAAAATATCAATTTAATTATTTAACCACTTATTATTTATATTTTCAGTAAGTGAAATATGATCTCTCATACACGAAGAGATGAAACAAGTATTTAGAAAAATTTCATACAGTTTTGTCAAATCTACGATATTTTTTTCTGTAAATGACGAATAAATAATTTTTTTAAGAACAACACAAAAATATAGCTAAAAAAACTATATGAATTTGAATTCCATCAAAATTGTACAGCATTTTTCGAAATGTAGATAACTACGAATTACAATATTATTTCACAAAAAATGCAACAAATAACTAGCAAAGAGTTTATCACTTTCTTGTAATCATTACTAAATTTTTGTCAGTGTATTACACTACATTACATGATTCATACATTTCTCATTTTGTCACTATTTTCATAAAGTTTTTTTATGAAGTAATACTGAAAAATTTTCTCTTCTTGAACACGGAAAAAATTTTTTGGCAAAAATTACCAAACGATTTAGGATTCGCTGGACAATGGTGAAATTTTGTCACTTTTTCCCAAAAAATATAGTAATTTCTACCACATTTTGGGTAAGAAATCCTAAAATGTGGTAAAAATTACTATATTTTTTGGGAAAAAGCGACAAAATTTCACCATTGTCCAGCGAATCCTAAATCATTTGGTAACTTTTGCCAAAAAATTTTTTCCGTGTATAACAAACTAAACGGCTTATAATAATTTAATTCTGTTTTCGCGAGCGATGCCCGCTTTTTACTAGTAAATAACACGTTATATCAACAAACATGAAAAAAAAGAACGCGTTTCGCGTTGTTCGAAATTAATTTCAACATACTCAGGGTTAATCCCGTGTAATATGCAGAAGTGAAGTCGAACTCGCTGCAGTAAACGGTAGAAGTATGCGTTAATTAAAGGTTCGTTCGGTGGCATTTCCAGATTCGTGGCTAATCCACTTTGCCTCGTGATAGGTCAAATAATGCAAATGGAAAATCTAAGCAATGCGCACAAAATTCAATGGAAAAGTTAATTATTTCTGAATTCACTTCGTTCGAGCTTTGAATATACAGGGAATGAAAGGAATTTGTAAAATTTTTTCAAGTTTCGTTATGTAACAATTAACCTATTAAACTATTGTAAAAAAAAAAGATTTTTGTCGGGATCATAGTCTGTCGGGAAAAAGGTTGTCGGGGAAAGGGTATGTCGGGATTTTTCAGTCGGGAAAATGGACGGTAATCATGTTCAATGATCTTTTTGTACGAACTAAAAAATTTTTTAATTTAGGAAAAAAAAAGAAGGGATATTTAAAAAATTTCGAAACGAAAACATATTTTTGGAAAATCCTCCGAAAAATTTTTTCTGCTATGAATGAAAAAGTACACGGAGAGAGATGGTTTGGTTACAGCAACCATTGATTTAGTAAAATATGGACCAACCAAAGTTTTGGGTACTACAACCAAAGCTTCTTTTATAGCAACTAATGCTCGATTTTCCAAACTGATCATGAGTTTGCGATAACTAATAGTTTGGTTTTCATGCCTAAAGTTTTGGTTGTACTATCCAAAACTTTCCGTGTATATATGTAAAAAATATAAATGATGTTTACTTATTTATTATGGTGATAAAATTATGACAAATTGCTGTGAAAATGTATTTTCTGTCGTATCAGTTTCGCCCTTGATATTCCTGAAGACGCAATTAGTGGGCGCCCCAGCTGGCACTAACGTCACAATTGACTGCCAAACCGAGGCTCACCCAAAAGCCATTAATTACTGGGTGTTCAACGAGTCGATGGTTTTCACCAACGATAAATACCACGTGGACTCGTCCGAAAGCAGCTACAAAACCAAAATGCGACTAACCATAAGAAATCTAGAGAAAAAGGATTTCGGAAATTACCGCTGTATAAGGTAATTGACATGGAAAAAAATCTAGGCGTTCTAACAAAATAGTCAGTTTTTTTATAAAAAAATTAAAAAAATTTTTTACTTATCGTGTTTCATCGATTCCAACAAAATTTACAAAATCTTTATGATTCCTAACGAAATTCGCTATAAATTTCAACTTTTATCCAACAAATGATTATGCATTTTTTTATCAACTCTAGTTATTATCAAGTTTACAAACTACACAAATTCCACGTTAATATACAGTTCGCAAAAATTATTAAGATCAAGTCTACATAAATTAAATTTAAACAACATACAAATTCTCTTTTCTGCGCTGTATAAAAATCTAATACGTGTGATTTACGTTTTTGGTGGATTTTTTAAGATATTTGAAGTTGCTGAAAATGGAAATAAATTCTTTTTCACATTTATCATAGGTACATAGCTTTGAAAAACTTTTAAATGTTAATATTTTCTTTATTGCAGCAAAAACTCGCTTGGGGAAACCGAAGGAAACATCAGACTATACTGTGAGTACCTTCGATTTTCAACCTCTTCCCCCCCCCTTCCCCTCCTACAACTGCATAGAACTTAAATTTTTACTGAATCTTTTTTCGTAAGCTCAGAATTTTGAACAGTTCATTATATGGTTGAGAAATTTTAAATAATTATGATTTTAAATGCTACTAAAAAATGGAATTAAATACAATGGAATATAATGAAATTTCATTTTTATTATTGTACCTTGTGTAACGTTTAAGTCAAATAGTCATTTACTTTGTTTTTTTTTTTCAAAATTATAAATTTTGATTTCTGTTACAATAGTTCTTGAAAATTTTTTTTTATTTCAAACAACCTACCAAAATTTTTTACTTATAATTGTCAAGCCACAAAAAATAGTTATTTTTTCCTAAAGTACAGGCAAAATTTCATAAATCAAAAAACTTTTTAAACAGTATTTTCCATTCAAAACCACCCCCCCCCCTCTTCTTTTCTTAAGTGTTAATAAAAATCTAAATTTTTCAGCAATCCCAAAACCTTCAATGCCTCCAAAAGCGACAGAAATCAAAAGCAGCGCAAACAAAGAAGGTAAGAAGTACTTTAATAAGAACTGCATGTATTCGATCTTTCAGTTTGATATTCATTGAAAAAAGTAAAGTTCTTTGAATGAGGAATTCGTGCTGAAAAAAAGATGATTTCAATAGAAAAAGAAATAATAGCAGAAATAGTATGTTATGCACCAAGGGAAACTGAGTAATTTGAGTTTTTTTATTTTTTTCATTTAGTTATTATTTATGGGAACATTTTTTATTTTGCTAAACAAACGAAGAAAAATATGTATTAAATCGAAATTGGATGAACTCGGTTTTTCTTTACACATAGAGTTTCTTGGAATTTCATGATTCTATATGAAACTGAAATGTTATTTTTTGATTTCAAATATACAAATAAATATTCAAAAACAAAAAGTAACACTTCACCTAAATTCAACTTTTAATTTAAAACTTTCAATTTTAATTGTAGTTTTAAGAAATTGTAAAAAGTATATCTATTTTCGAGTACTGTTAACAATAAAATATTTCTTGACATTAGCATGAGAATCTAGTTTTTATATACAAAAAAGATTTTTATCTCGCTAAACAAACGAAGAAAATAACGTCTTTTATAAAAATTAGATAAACTCAATTTTTTTTTCATACGAAGTTTCTTGGAATTTCATGATTCTATATGAAACTAAAATATAAGTTTTGGATTCTCAACATACAAGAAAACATTTAAAAACAAAAATAATACTTTACTGAAAATTGAATTTGCACACCACCAAGATATACTCTTTTCCTCATTTTCAACATGTCATATCATAACTTCATCCATTTTCAGAAATTGTTAATAATAAAATAACTCTCGAAATTAGCACGACGATCACCACGAATATTTCTAAGAAAATATTTCTGTGCTTGAAATACGCATGAAACCGTTGGGCCATTTTCGCACGTTACTCATAATTATTGCCTAGAAATGCATGCTCGCGCGTGAGCTTATTGCTCATTTATCACCCTCTTTTGCCTTCGGCGCGCGCTTCCTCCGTAGGCATTGTTAATGGTTCTGATAGCGAATTCAGCACAGTTTTTATAATTGTAAAAAATAGAACCATGAAATAATAACTTGAATACTCTTATTTTGTAGGGAAATCGTCCGTTGTTTGTCTAGATGTAAGATAGAACTTAAACCGAATTTATCACTAAATTCAATCATTATTGATTTCATTTATAAATGAAATTCTTATTTCAAAAAATTCATGAAAGTTCTATACAAAATGCCAACGTTTTTCCATTTTAGTTATATATTGTCCAAGTAAATAATTAACAAAATTCTTGGTTGTGCTTCTGATTAAAAGCTTGACGAAAACGCATGAGCGCAGTTTTTCACGGAATTTAATTCAAATTCCTGGATGAAGAAAGCAGAGAAGCATTTTTCATTGAGCAAGTTTGTGAAGGAAAGCAAGCAAGCAAATAAGTGCTGGTACGAAGCGTCGTTGCCGCAGTTTCGTGGCCTCGCACCGCAGTTCCTCGGGTTAATTGCACACGTTCCGCAAACAAATGCTAGTCGTGATATCATTATTTATTTCTTGTTTCTAGAGTGTCTTGCTGATAGATCATAAAACCCTGAAGATTTTATAAATTTTTTTAATTTGGAAAATTTGAGTTAGACTGAAAATTTCGAGAGTCCTGAGAAGTTTGGGAATCTAGAGAATTCAGGAATTCTGAAAAATCTAGTAATTCTGATGACTACTCAGCTACAGAAATTTTGGGATTGTAGAGAAATCCCGAAATATCCAGCGAATTTTCGAAACATTCAGGAAACCCCAAAAAGTTCAGAAAATTTGTAAAATGACGAGAATTTCAGAAATCTGCTGCCCTCCCCCAAAATTTGATCTTTTCTTATTTTTTTATACATCTATATATATATATATGTTTTGCCCCCCCCCCCTCAAAAAAATTTGTTTCCGGCGGTACTGATTCTCGTAACTCCTCAACTGTAGAAGTTTTACGATTGTACGGAAATCTCAAAAATGTCGGGGAATCCCTAAAAATCCGGGGAATCTTTGAAAAATGAAGCAAACCCCGAAAAGTTCGGAAAATTTTGAAGATCACGAGAATTTCAAAAATCCCAAAATTCTTGAGAATCCTGAGAAGTAATGAAACCTAGAAAATTTAGAAATTCCGAAAAATCTAGTAACTTTTATAATTTCTCAACTCTAGAAATTTTGGGCTTGTAGAGAAATCCCGAAAAATCCGGGGGATTTTCGAAACATTCAGGAAACCCCGAAAAGTTCGAAAAATTTGTGAAATAACCAGAATTTCAAGAATCCCGAAAATTCCAAGAATCCTGAGAAGTTATGCAATTTAGGAGATTCAGGAATTCCGAAAAATATAGTAATTCCTATAACTCTTCAACTATAGAAATTTTTGGATTGTAGAGAAATCCCGAAAAATCCGGGGAATCTTTGAAAAGTTCAAAAAACCCCGGAAAGTTGGGAAAATTTGTAAAATCATGAGAATTTCAAGAATCCAAAAAATTTTAAAAATCCTGAGAAGTTATGGAATCTAGAGAATTTAGGAATTCAAAAAATTCAGTAGTTCCCATTACTTCTCAACTATAGAAATTTTGGTATAGTAGAAAAATCCCGAAAATGTCAAGAAATCCCGAAAAACCTGTAGAATCTTTGAAAAATTTAGAAACTCCGAAAATTTCAAAAAATTTAAATAATAACGAGAATTTCAAGAATCCCGAAACTTTCAAGAATTCTGAGAAGTTATGAAATCTAAAGAATTCAGAAATTCTAAAAAACTTAGTAATTCCCATAACTCTTAAACTTTAAAAATTTTGAGATTATAGAGAAATCCCGAAAATGTTTGGAAATCCCGAAAAACGCGAGGAATTTTTGAAAAATTTAGCAAACCCCGAAAAGTTGAGAAAATTTGTAAGATCACAAGAATTTCAAGAACCTCGAAAATTTTGAGAATTCTGAGAAGTTATGAAACCTAGAAAATTTAGGAATTCCGAAAAATTTAGTAATTCTCATAACTCTTTAACTCTAAAAATTTTGAGCGTGTAGAGAAATCCCGAAAAATCCGGGGAATTTTAAAAACATTCAGGAAATCCCGAAAAGTTTGGAAATTTTAAGTAATAACGCGAATTTCGAGAATCCCAAAAATTTCAAGAATCCTCAGAAATTATGAAATCTAGAGAATTCAAGAATTCCGAAAAATATAGTGATTCTCATAATTCTTCAACTAAAGAAATTTTGGGATTGTAATGAAATCTCGAAAATGTCGGGAAATCCCGAAAAATCCAGGAAATCTTTGAAAAATTCAGAAAACCCCGAAAAGTTCTGAAAATTTGTAAAATCACGAGAATTTCAAGAATCCCGAAAATTCAAAGAATCCTGAGTAGTTAAGCAAACTAGAGAATTCAGGAATTCCGAAAAATATAGTAATTTCCTGAGTCAAAATTTTAAGGTGAAAAAGGAAAACAATTTGGAGAACTTGGAGGATCCTCTAAAATTTCAGAAAGAGCACTTTTTGGAGGATTCGGAGGACACAGTTTTTCGATATTCTATCTTATTGCA
>JAPYZL010084444.1:0-13061 GCA_030522825.1 Platygaster orseoliae
GTCATGAGTACCAACATAACGCCACCAAAAGATCAAAAATCGAACATACGTAGCCCGCGAAAATTCAAAATTCGCGATACTTTTTCAACAAACCTCGTACATTTTTGAACAAATTTACTAAGAATTTTTCCGAAAGGCTGCAAATTTTTTTGAACTGTGTAATTCATCTATAAATTTCATACTCATGATTTATATAAATATATTAATAATAATAACATTATGATATTGCATAATATATAAATATATTTGATAATATTATAATAAGGGTTGATAAAAATATGCACGGAAAACAATGAAAAACTGTTTGCAAATATACATGCATGTTAAAAAAATGCCGAAATATACATGTGCATATTTTCATCAACTCTGATAATAATATTTATATTTTTTTTTTACTATTATATTATACAGAAGCACTTAAATACGTATTCGCTGATAATTTTCATTACAAAGTCTTTAAATAATTAATAAGTCGTGATTTTTTAATAGAATTTGAATGTTTAAATATTTGAATATGTATTTGAGAAAATCTTGCGACTCAGCCTTGAACTTTTCAGCGTCAAATGTGATTGGCGAATAAGCAAGTTTAAATAAATCCATCATTTTTATAAAACCTCGAAAACAACGGCAAAAACAATATCTCAACCTGAAAATTCAAAAAGAAATGAAGCGTTCCTCTCTAAAATATGTTGTCGAAAAGTTGATATCATTGCAATAAGCCCCGTTATAGAACTCCGCGCTGATTGGTCGATTTTCAAACGGTCTTTTTGAATCTGGCCAATTCGAGGTCTTGATATGACTTGGCTGAAAACACTGTGCAACACAAAATTTCAGCTGGGAAAATGATAGCAAAAATGGAATCTAGATCACATTTTAAGATATATACGTGTCTTGGGTTTTTTTTGGATTAGCCCTCATAAACGAGTTATTCAACGAATATTTCTATTTTTTTTTCTCTTTTCAGCACATTGCCCGAGTTGGGCTGTCTCTCTCGCACCTTAAATGTTAAATGAACAACTTTATTGAGCTGATCTAGCGAAACCCTCAGGCACGTGTGTCATTAAATGTAGTTTTGATTCTCTTTTTGCTTATTTCATGTCAGCTCATTTTAGTGACTTGAATTTTGTTGCACAGTGAAATATTGCAATGAGGCCAATGAGCCGTTATAAAGCTCCGCGCTGATTGGTCAATTTTCAAACGGCCCTTTTTGAATCCGGCCAATCCGAGATCTTGATATAACTTTGCCGAAAAGAATGGCGATTTGAAAAGTTTTTTTTGTAATTACCGTTTATCAGAAGGCTGGGTGAAAACGGACGTCGGCTACGTCGTGAGCGAGTGGCTGGAGAAACGCTACATGAAGTCGCACTTGGTGCAAATCGAGTGCAACACTTGCGCGACGCAGCGGCAAAGCGTTCCGGTGGCCGGGACGATCGAGAGCGAGCACACCCTCAAACCGTTCATCGTCATTCACACGATGGCCCTGCCCCACAAGACGCGCTCCCGCAGGTATTCCGACTGCCTTCCGGGCATGAAGGAATGCTGCAGAGACAAGCTGTACATCAACTTCGCGAGCATCGGCTGGAGCGACTGGATCCTGCACCCGAGCGGATACCACGCGTACTTTTGCCGCGGTTCGTGCTCCTCCGCGGGCTCTTTAACCAGCGCCACGCTTTACAACAATGTCATCAGGGTACAACATTTTATTCTCAACGGAATTTTAATGGGCCAATGGGAGCGCTGGCTTTCATCCCCCCGGAGTTTAAGCTTCTTCTCTCATTGGTCCAGCGCTCGCGACGTTTCAACCGCCAAAAAATGTTGCTCAATTTCGAGTTTTTATCACAATTATGGCAAAGAAAGATTGACTCGAACAACCGGAAAATTCCCAAGTTCCGAAACGATGTTTTTCCTTTGCAGTAGTTTTTGTGAAAACTCTAAATCGACGGAGATATTGGAGATTCAAATTTAAATGAGCGCTGGACCAATGAGAGCGCACCTTTCATCCGGCCGGAGTTTAGGCTTCTCTCATTGGTCCAGCGCTCGCGACATTTCAACCGCCAAAAAATATTGCTCATTTTCAAGTTTTTACTTTTTCGAAAACTTCATTTCGCAATATTTGAGTTTTATAATGAATAAAATAAACTCTTTCGTAGAGATTACTAGCCAAGGACAAATCCGGGACAAGGAGAAGGAACGAGATCATCCCATGTTGCTCGCCGACGCAATTATCAACGATTCAATTACTTTACATCGACTCGAATAACAGCATTACGCAAAAAACTTTGCCGAATATGGTCGTGGAAGCTTGCGGTTGCTTGTAAACAACGAGACAATTCAAATTTGGTTTCATTTTGATAACCAAGCTATCGTCCAACAATAAATGCCAGTCAAGGACGAGTTGATCGAGATAAAATTTATGCTGATTCGACTCAAAAATAATTACTCTCACGGAGCTTTTTTTTGTCATATGTAAAATTCGAATCAGTGCCCACCTGCCCACATTGGACGCAGAAAAGTTGTTTGTCTCTGTCTTTTCTGATTGTGCAACAGAGAGAAACAACCTTTTCTGCGTCCAATGTGGGAACTCTGATTCGAATATTGCACTCGACCGTTACAAAGACCTCTGATTGGCTGGATTTTAAAGTTGAAAAACCGACCAATCCTGAATTTATGTAACAGCCGATTGCAATCTGACGTCTCAACAACGTATTTTCAGCTCTGTGAGGGTTTTTTTTTAATTCTGCCATGAGACTTGAAATATCTCACATTTTTTTACGCATTCTGTTCATGGTATTTCGACTGCAATAAAATTTAATCAATGAAGAATTGGGATGAGAGTCATATTCTATGGATGAAAAGTAATCATTACTTGTACGTATGCCGATGATGAAAACAATGATGAAGGAATGAATAAAGAAACTTTTTTTATATGATACTTTTATTTATTTTAAATTCACGTAATTATTGAATGAAAAATTCCAATCATGTGAGTTTATGGAAAATGACTTGATGGAACTTTTGCACAGGCAAAAATGATACAATAACGAATACGTTAAATACTTTTGTGTTTTATTTATCATAGGCATTATCACAATAACTGGACACTTATTACAAAACTTTTTAATTACTTCGAGCTTTCCTTTCTGGCGGTGGTTTCATATTATTTTTCTCTTGCTTAATTTCCTGCTTTATTTCGACAGCTGAAATTAAACCCAAAAAAAAGTTATTGTTTGTTCTTAGTTTTGGGTTATCTTTTATCAACAAGTTTTATTTATCAAGTTGTATCCGATTTCTATAAAACTAGAGTTTCCAAATTGTTCAATTTTTTCGATTCTTGAATTCGGATTTTTTTTTCTACTATTCAGAGAAAAAATAATGAACGTGTATAATTTTGAAGATTGAATTATTTTTTTAATTTTAATTCGAAGATGGGTTTAAAAAAATATAAATAAAAATTGTTAATGGAAGCACATGTTACGTTCTTTATTTTTTAATCAAAAGATTTTACTATTTATAATGAATCTAAACTTGGAGTGATTTCAATATTGAAAATTAATAATACATAAGAAAATCATTCCATTTCGCAGTCGTCCAAATTGTTCAATTTTTTCAATTCTTTAAATCAGATTTTTTTTTGTACTATTCAGGGAAAAAATAATGAACGTGTACAATTTTGAGGGTTAAGTTATTTTTTAAATTCTAATTCAAAGATGAATATAAAAACACAAAGAAAAATTGTTAATGGAAGCTCAAGGACTTCATTAATTAAAATATTTTACAATTTATAACAAATCCATAATAAATATAATGAATTTATGAATAATACAATTAAATTAAAATGGGAATAATTAATTTTTTTTGATGACTATAAAAGGGGTGAATTTCATTATATTACGAAATGATCAAATAAAATAGTGAACGTGTACAATTTGGAGAGTTGAATTTTTTTTAATTTCAATGCAAAGATGGATTTAAAAAACTAAAATAAAAAACAAAAAAAATTGTCAATGGAAGCTCAAGGAATTTTTTGATTAAAATATTTTACAATTCATAATAAATCCATAATAAATGTAATGAATAAAACTAAATTAAAATGGGAATAACTAATTATTTTTGATGACTGTAAAATGAGTTTCATTATATTAAAGAATGATAAAATAAGATGATAA
Organism: Platygaster orseoliae; assembly: GCA_030522825.1. Lineage (NCBI taxonomy): Eukaryota > Metazoa > Arthropoda > Insecta > Hymenoptera > Platygastridae > Platygaster > Platygaster orseoliae. The sequence continues at coordinate 4,167 of JAPYZL010084444.1, forward strand.
AGGTCGCTTACAAGGTTCCATTGGCGTTTGGGCCGGTTTAGGGACAGGCAAAGGAAATTTCTTGATCAATTCGTCAAGTAACATGTGGACCCTCGTCCGCTGGAACGTGGAACCCGGTTCTTCCTGAACGGGTGTTTCTTTTTTCGCGGCAGTCACCGATTTTCCAGTTTTGAAATCCCAAGAATATCCTTTCGAGGGATGATATCGCGAGGACGACGAAGCTTCATCAAATGCCGATTGCAAGTGATGCACAGCTGATAACTGAATAAAAAAAAAAAACACAAATTCATAAGTTTTGGTTTTAAAGCAACACAAGTTTAACGAGATTTCATTTCCAAATTCGAGAAATTCGAAAATTGAGCAAAATAATAACAAGTAGCAAAAATAAAAACAATTCAATGTGAATTAAATTAAATAAACTTTTTTTGCAAAAAAAAAAAAAAATTTTGAATTAGTTGTTTACCAATCTTGAATTAATAACGGACGACAAATCAGGTGCTTGGAAAATAGTTCCTGCAATAATGTAATAATCTACGAGTGGAATGACATTGTTTCCTGGTCCGTGGCGTTGTTGCTTTCGAACGACATACAGAATTGGCTCTTGAACGTGTAACAGGGAGTATTCAATTCCAGTCATGTTCCTGTAATAAACAACAAAATAATTAGTTCAATTATTTACTTTTTCCATCATTTTTTTCTGAATAAAAAATATCAATTTCAATGGGATACAAAAGAAAATTGATGATTAAGTTTTTATTATTCAACTGTAGCTAATAAAATGATAATTTTATAAAGTTAAAATTTATAAAATTTAAGAGAGTTATTTACTCTAATTGATTATGATTTAGACGCTGCATTCTGACGATCTCATTGTTGCAAGTTCTGTCATAAAATGGATTGCTTCGCTCTGTAAAATATTCTAGAACGTTGTGTTGGTTCAATATTGGTATCCAAGCACTGTCATGCCATGAAAGTCCCAAAGGGTTTTCTAAACAGAAAAATATTATTCAAATATTTTGCAATATTTAATAAAAACTTTATTATCTATTGTTTGATAATTATTACGATACAGAAATAAAAAATTTAGTAATATAATAAATAAATAATAGAATTAATTTTCGTGGCTGGAAAATTTTTGAAAACTAAGAAATGTACCATAGGAAATTCGAAAGATTAAAAATCAGAATTTTGTTGTGTATTAAATTTGAAAAATATTCTAACAAATTCATGATTACATTTCATGATTTATTACTATAAATAATATAAAAAATATTCTTCAAATACTTTGAAATATTTAAAAATAACCTCACTATCTATTGTTTGACAATTATTACAATAAACAAATAAAAAATTTAGTAATATAATAAATGAATAATAGAACAAATTTTCGTGGCTGGAAAATTTTTGAAAACCAAGAAATTTACCATAGGAAATTCAAGAGATGAAAAAGCAGAATTTCGTCGTATATTGAATTTGAAATATATTGTAACAAATTCATAATTAAATTTGATTATTTATCACTATAGAAAAAAATATTATTTAAATATATTGCAATATTTAAAAATAAAATCATTATATTAGGATTGATAATTGTTATATATATAAAAATTATTAATACAATAAATTTTCATGGCTGGAAAATTTTTGAAAACCAAGATAATGTACCGTAGGAAATTCAAGAGATGAAAAATCAGAATTTTGTCGTGTATTAAATTCGAAAAATATTGCAACAAACTCATGAACTTGATGATTTATTACTACATCAAAATTATTATTCAAAAATTTTGCAATATTTAAGAATAACTTGATTATCTATTAGTTGATAATTGTTATATTATATAAAAATATACAATAAATTACGATAAAGAAATAAAAAATTAATTAATACAATAAATTTTCATGGCTGGAAAATTGTTAAGAACCAACAAATTTACCATAGGAAATTCGAGAGATGAAAAATCAGAATTTTGTCGTACATTAAACTCGAAAAATATTATAACAAACTCATGATTAAATTTGATGTTTTATTACTTTACAAAAAATCTTGGAAAAATGTCTTTTAAGTGTTTAGTGTAACTTTTACATGAATTTAAACATTTTTCATTGATTTTCCACAAAACTAACAATGATTCTGAACAAATTTTTTAGTAAACAATTTTTATTGTGAATAGTACAATGAATATAACTAATAGCTCTGAAACAATATTTATTGTGTTTTTCTCAAATTTTCGTTGCTTTTCCTTGTAAAACTAAAAAATAATTCAATAATTTGTGTATTGCATGCATAAGAGATGCAAAAAAGGTAAAAATTACAAGGAAATTGTAATAAAAAACTATCTTGTTATTTTTGCATCATTACCAGGAATTTGCGGTCGTCCAGGAAGCATTTTAACAATTATTTTTCAACTCTACGATCGTTTAAAGCGTTCACAATCGTATTTGTTCACAAAATGAAATATTTGACATTTGTTGATACCTTTTGTTTACGTTTGTTTACGTTTGGAAAAAAAAAAGATATTTGAAAGATGGCGTCTGTGCATGTCAATCTGTCGGTAAAGTAGGAGTTTACTGGTTTTTTTTTTTTTTTCTTTTTTTAAAGCAAGTTTTCGTTCTTAAAGTCCAATTCATAATAAATAACAATTACTTTTTGTTTTTTAGGTGCGTTTGAGTATCTATTTTGGCGCTGAGGTCAGTTTTTACCAAAAATAATTCATTTAAAAATTATTAGAAACAAAAAAAAGTAAAAACTCCTACCTTACCGACAGATCGAATGGCTATCACACAGCGCTAACAATAATGGCGTCTTGTGTTTGTGATCACATACCGAAGGTCATTTAAAAATTTTCCTTAAATTTGATGACTTGTGATGACTTGCTTGTTCCTCGATAAATAATTTGCGTAGTTGTCAGTTGTTGTTGTTCAAAGAGTTCAAATTTTTTAAGAATGATTCAAAAAATCGCAATTTTTGGTGGCACCGGAATGACCGGTCTGTGTGCCTTGGAACACGCTGTTAAGAAAGGTAAATATAAATAAATACAAATCATCTTTAAAGAGCAGTTTTTGATAAATAAACAATGAAATATGTTATGACATTTTTTGTAGGTCTATCGGTGAGGGCTCTCGTGAGAGATAAGTTGAAAATTCCGGAAAATCTCCGGGATAAGGTGGAAGTTCTCGAGGGTGACGTCCTTAATTATGAACAAGTGGAAAAAGCAATTACCGGTGTTGACGGTGTTGTTGTCGTTCTTGGAACCAGAAATGACCTCAGTAAATTAAAAAAAAAGCACTGCTTTTCCTCAAATTTTTAAAAAATTCGCAATATAATTCATTGTAAGGGAAAAATTAAAAAAAGATTTGCGAAACTTCTATATATCAAGGAAATTTAAAAAAAATTCTGATAACTTTTCCTAATGATTTTGATTTTTATAAAAAAAAAAAGATAAATTCTTATAAGAATTAGAAACTTTTTTAAATCAATATTTTTTGCACTAAACACTTATAAACAGCAGAATTTTCATTAATTTATGTAATTATAATATTATAATATAATTATTTATTATACTATTAATTTAATGAAACAGAAAAACTGTAAAAACAGTTAAAAAAGCAAAATCAAAAAAGATATTCGAATTTAAAATCTGAGAAATCTGATTGGTTGAAACTTCTAACTTGGAATTTTTTTTTTTTTTTTTCTTTGAGTTTTGCAAAAAGTGGCAAAGGACTTTTCGACGCGGAAAAATATAATGAAAATTTAAGCAAATTTTGGTACTTGGTTTTTATCCCTACTCCTTGTGAGAGCTCTTTTATTGTTAAAATTTCAAACTTGAATAACTCGGTCATTTTTGCAAATTTCGAAAAATGGCAAAGGACTTTTCGACTTGAAATTCAAAAAGGAACATGTAGTTTTTCTATGTAACGTGGTCTCCAAATTACCCTGTATAAAACAATAAGTTGCATAATGCAACTTGCATTTTATCTCTAATTATAAATATTCATGGAAATTTATTTACAGAACCAACGACCGTGTTATCTGAAGGAATGAAAAACATCATCAATGCCATGAAAGCAAAAAATGTTCAACTCGTTTCTGTTTGTCTGTCTGGTAATTTCACCTTCTTAATTGAATTTCATCTCTGAAACTTAAAATTCAGAATCACTGGCTTTTGAAGATGATTTCATGTAACTATACATTTTTTTCCAGCATTTTTATTTTATCAAGTTGACAAAGTTCCAGCAATCTTCAAAGATTTAAACGCTGATCACCAAAGAATGCTCGACGTGGTCAAGGAAAGTGAACTAAAATGGATTGCAGTTTGCCCACCACATATTTCCCGTAAATTTAAATTATCGTAATTATCTCCCGTAAATTTCCAACCAATCGTGCAATAAAATTCTCAATCTTTCCAGATTCCGAATCACGAAAATTCAACTACCTGCACGGATCATCGCCAGGAAGAGAAATCACAAAATTCGACCTCGGAAGTTTTTTGGTGGACAGTCTCGAGAATCCTGAACATTGTCAAAAAATCTGCGGAATAGCAAATGTTTAAATTTTCAAAGACGATTCCACAAAAGTTTTATTAATATTATGTCTTAAAGAAATGTAATTGAAAATATTGTTTACAACGAAATAAATAAACCCAGTGCTTGGTGAAAATAGAGATATTTATTCAGTAATTTTAGTGACAAAAATAAATGTTACACGCAGACATTGTTAAACGATTTTCAACTAGATTTGAAAAATAATAAATATGAAATTTCCTAGCAGTTTACCAATTTTTTCATCATGAAAGTTCGAGAGTTGAGGATGAAATTTGGAACCATTGCAAAATTTGGAAGTGGCGGTGGCGGGGGCGCGTTTGGATAATCGGATATTTTGGAATCTTGGTTTTCAGACATCTCGGAGAGAGCGGCTTTGACGACCGGATCGGTTGCAAAGTCGATGCTGTTGACGACGTCCGCGGGCTCGCACACGTGATAGCCGTTTTTTTTGTAAAAATCTTCCTGGCCCTTGGTCATCAGGTAAACGTTCTCGATTCCCCGCTGTCGCATGTAATCCTCGGCCTCTTTCATCAGCAACGAACCCAGGCCTCGGTTTCGAAATTCCTGGTCGATCAAAACTACCACCACACCATTTTTATTACTCCAAAATTGAATGAATATATTAGAACAATCAGACATTTATTACGAGGTTGACCATATAAAAACTTTACCATATTTTGTTACACTATATTACATTATATTTTATTACAGTACATACTATTACTTTCAACTACAGAATAATGAAGAATCACAATTCCGAATTTTATTTAGTAATTCAGTATTTCTGTTCAATATTTCGACCAAAATCGGGTCCTCTTCAAGATGCTTCAAAAAATTTCCTTTATTTTATTCATTTTAATCCTTAAAATCAGGTAAAAACAAACCCTTGTTTCGGCTAAAATTGAGTCACTTGGATCAAATATGAATTCTTGCAATGTTGTAAAGAATAATTCCTGTGATGGTTGAATTAGATCAAAGCGACCACCGTCAAAGATACCTTGTAAGAATAATTTTTTACTAATAATTTATTACTAATTACTCATGAATCTGATTTGTCATCTTCATTTTCTTCCAAGATTTTACGAAATTCGGAAATGTAAAAAATGTGGGTAACTTTGTTGGACAAATTTGTATGATTGAAAAAATTTTGGAGTTTTGAAAACATAAAAAATATGTATTAGACCTTTTTCGACAACTTGGAAACTTTTAAAAATGTTGGAGATGAGGGAATTTTAAGAAAGTTGAAAACTTAGTTTTTGCATTGCTCAATTTTTTAAATTTCACACACGAAATTGTAAAGGATTTTTAACAACTTGGAGGATTTTTGAAAATTTTTTCTTTTCCAAAATACTTATAAAGCTTTTTAATTTTTTGAAACTTGAATCATGAAAAAGTATAAAAGTTTGAAAAATTTTCAGTTTCCATATATTTTCAATCTCAAGTTAATTGAACATGTCAGTAGTTTTCAACGATTTCTAGAAAAATAAAATTATGAAAATCTAAAAACATTGAAAATTTTTTTTGATAAATTTATGATTTTCTCCCATTTTCCATTATTACTGCATTTTCAATTTTAATTTTTTAAATTTTGAATTGCGATGTAAATTTAAAATTCAGAATAATAGCTTGGAAAGTTCTTGAAGTGATACAATTTTTAACAAAAAAAAAAAAAAACTTGAAATTTGTGGACTTGAAAACTCACAATTTTTATTTTTCGAATTTTTGATGAATTTGAAATTTTTATTCAAAATATCGAAATAAAAACTCGGAAAATTTGAAGACTCCAAAAATGAAAGTATTGAAAATTTTTCGCATTTCAAAGAATTTCGAAAATTATAATACTTCGGATATTCTTATACAGTTCATAATTTTCCAAAACTTGCATTTCGAGGAAATATAAAATTTCAACATTACCGAAAATTTTTGCAAACTCAATAATTTTTTAACTTTTCGGATATCTTTAATTTAAAATGTAGAATTCATTAAAAATTTCAGCAATTTGCAACACTATTTAAATTTTAAAAAATTTCTAAAACATGGAATTTTTTGGATTTCTGTAACTATTAAATTTGATCTTATTAAATTTATGTTGCTCTTTAAACAGTTTACTCATGTTTTTTTGCACAAAACACCCATTTCTTATAAACCAGTATTTTTACAACAAATTTTCCAATACTTGAAAAAATAATATATTTTTATAACAAATATAATTTCCATATGAAGTCACTCTTAATAAGGCATCGATTTTCATTTGAAATTCTCGTGCACACACTCAAGTCAGTTAGTACACTTGCACTCGCCCGGTGGCAACAACAAATTTTTTCTCAAATACATCTAAATTTAATTTCAAAATTTTCATTACCAGATTCTATCATGCAACTCTTGCTCATGCTTGGAACCTCGGAAATTTTGCAATGCCCCAAAACTATGTCAGTGTTAATTAAAATCAAACACGTTGGAAAGGAATCCTTCGAGGTGCTCAAACTTCTCAACCTGTGGGAACACATGGAGAAAATCAGATAATAATTAAAGAAATATTTTTTTTTAACGATAGTTAAACAATTTGATATTATGCAAACAAACGAAAAACAGTCCATTGAATTTAAATTGAATATTGTTTATTAATACTTGGATTTTAAATTGAATTACAAATGCCGTAAAAATGAGTTCATACCTTGAAGTTTCACTTCTCTTCCATTCCGAATTTAACAAATTGCAGCATTGTTTCTTCAAATCTGGACGATGATGGAGAGGAATCACTATGTTGGGTGATGATTTCATGATTCGCCTGAAAAATTCAATCCTATTTATATTTTGTACATGATTATTTTTTTGTGCATCTTGCAGCCAATTATTCATCAGTAAAATAAACGACTGATTGGGAATGAAAATAAAACTTGAAATTTTTCGAAAATAACGCCAAAACTCACATGGAAAAACGTCGCTCGATGAACGAAACATCGATCGTCACGGTCCGACGATTCGGCAAATCGAACATTTCGAAATTGAACTTCATCTTGCTCTTTTTTCGAAATTCTTCTCAAAAGCGACAAAAAAAAAATCCTCCCAAACACTGATCAAAAGCACTCTTAACTGTTTTTCATCTTGATCAAAGAACAAAATGGAAAACTCATCGACCGGGAATTTTTCCGAATGTTAGTAATAATGCACATGAAAAATAGTCGAATCGAATGAAAAAAGTCAAGATGCACTTTTGATTAGTTAGACTGGGAATGTGTTGTAGATGCGCGAAAAAAAGCGCACACAACGAAAGGGAAATCAAAGCATTGACCTTGATTGGATTGTTTGGGATTATTTTTAGGCGGGCCGAGACCGGAAAAGTCGAAAATAGAGAAGACTCGATTGCATTTTCTTTCGTCACTGCTATGTCGGAAGTGAAATCGATATCTTTAAATGAATTTAAACCTTTTTTTTGTAGCCATTACATTGAAATTCATAGTAACACTCAAATTATGAAAAATTTCCAACATGACGGATTTTTACAAAATAGTGAAAAATAAAAAATGTCCATATTGTATTATTATTGTTTGAAATTTATAAATATTACATAAGTTAGATGGAATTTTTTCAAATTAAATTCATAAAATTGAAAAAATGGACTTTTAATCTTTTTTTAAAAATAAAAAATTTGATTTCTGTTGTCACTGAAAAATATGAAGAAATTTGGGACGAAAAAAAAAATTGAAAAAAATTGAATAATAAATGAAAATTTTATTTTTCAATATTTTGAGTTGTTGACAAACGCTATATTTTAGAAATGTGTCACACATATGGTATGAATTTGTTGTTAAATTCGATAGCAAAATATATTAATGTGTGACCCGCCAGGAAGAAAGGGACCTTAGGGAGCTCGACTAAATTTTTCATAAGTGTCTTAACGCTCCGTATTCAGTAAAGTATATAGTAAATTCAGATCTCTCGGAGCCAAATGAAAAGTTCAAATGAAAATCAATTTTTCCATTTTTCCATTGAATGCATCTATTTATTAATATTCTCTAGCTTTCGACCTCTCTCCGAAGTCCTCATCAGGAGATAAATCAATTATTACTAATTTAAGACCCGTACATTTAGTGCCAAAAAACATTTCATTGTCATTAACTATCCAACAATCCCCATTATAGCTATATGATATGACGGTGCTCGTACAGAGATAAATTGACTATGTCCTCTGATTCTGACTTTCAATTGTATAATGGGCATTGTTGGATAGTTAATGACAATGAAATGTTTTTTGGCACTAAATGTACGGGTTTTAAATTAGTAATAATTGATTTATCTCCTGATGAGGACTTCGGAGAGAGGTCGAAAGCTAGAGAATATTAATAAATAGAT